>JBAKBP010034646.1:0-20465 GCA_037953745.1 Lithodes maja | reverse complement strand
AGTATCAGTGGCTGAGGCACCGCTGGGCAGCGTTGGTGTCTAATGTGTTAAAAGGCAAGGCTCTCGACGCATACGATCGCCTAGAAGTGCAGGAGCTAGAGTATGATGTACTTAAAGAGGCTGTGTTAAAATCCTACTAGCTGCGTCCCGAGGCTTACAGGTTGGCCTTCAGGGGGGCTCGGAAGCGGCAGGGGGACTCGCATGTGGAATGTGCCAGGTACCTGCGCGATACTCTAGCTAAGTGGCTGCATTCAGAGTCAGCTGGTACTTTTGAGGCGGCGTGTGAGGTTTGGCTGATGGAGCAGTTTACAAGCATAGTTGAAAAGAACATTGGGGAAAAATTAAAAGAAAAGCGGTTTAAATCAATAAGGGAAGCAGCAGTTTGGGCTGATGACTTTACACTAGCCCGGCATGGCACGTGAAGGGGGAGCATTGGTGACAGGAGAGACCGACCTGTGCACCAAGCAGCCACAGTTTCAGCTCGCCCATCATCACCCAATGGTACCACAAATAAGACACAACATTATACCCAGGCTGACAACCAGCAAGCTTCTACGGAAGTGAGATGTTATTTTTGCAAGCAAGTGGGTCATATTAAACCTCAGTGTGCTAAATGGAAGGCTACCCAGGAACCCAAGGCTGTCCAGTTGGTGGCGACATTAGGGGAGGTGGCTGCGAAAGGCAAGCCAGGTACTGGTGAGTTTGGGGGGCAGTGTTGGCCAGCGCGAAGCAGGGTAGTAAGCACTTTGCCGCCCCAGATGGTATCACCACCTGAGCATAACCAGACTTCCCCTGATTGGTGTCGCCCATTCATACATGATGGATTTGTACGGGTTGGGGAGCAGACTTACCCTGTCAAGGTGTTTAGGGATACTGGTGCGCAACAATCCATGTGTCGCAACCTGACAGGGGGACCTATTAGTATGGGAGAGTTTGTGATGTGCAGGGGAATCAACAGTGAACAATTCTGTGATTTAGTCCCGGTGACCCTAGAGTGCCTACTTTTGACTGCCGAGTGTAAGGTGGCTATGGTGGACACTCTGCCAGTTGAGGGGGTGGACTTTTTGCTCGGGACTGACTTGGCAGGGGATGTAGTTTTCACGCCTCCTATAGTTGTTGCTGAGGCTGTTTTTGTACCCCCTGGTGGTGGTTGTTTGCAAGAAGATAACATGGACTCTATCTACCCTGTTGGTGCAGTGACCCAATCAGTGGCACATTTGGCCCAACAGGTGGATGATTTAGTGGATGCGGGGGCCGACAGCCATGAGTCGCGCCATCCCATGATGCACTAACTAGATGACACTGGTCCGGAAGCAACTGTGGGCTTGGCTGACCCCAGTGAGGCTACCGAGATTAGTAGAGGTGACCTACTGCTGGACGAGGTGTCTGACATAGTGAAACCGACTCAACCTTCTGATATTTTTGAGAGGTCAGAGATAACTGCCTTGATGGAGTTACCTAGAAATAAACTGAGCAAGTTGCAGCAAAAGGATCCCAGTCTGGGCCTCCTGTTTAAGAAGGTTGGTACGACTGGTGGGATGAACGGTCAAGCAGAGAAATTTGTTGTAAAGGGGGCATTGTTGTATCGGCAGTGGAAGCCGGATACGAACTCAGGTTTGGGGGAGGAGCAGTTAGTGCTGCCTGCCCAGTTCCGGGAAGGGCTGGTTAGGCTAACGCAGGTGGCACCACTGGCGGGTCATTTAGGGGTATGTGACACTACTAATAGGCTACATTCTCATTTTTGGTGGCCTAAGTTCGGGAGATAAATACTTGCACACTTTAATTGATACTACCACTAGATACCCGGAGGCTATCCCGGTTAGCAGCATGAACACGAAGATGAGAAACCCTTGTAACAAACAGGCTAGGGTGTTCAAGGTGGGCGACGAGGCTTTGGCACGGTTGTCAATTCAGGATCGACCCATGGCTGCTAAGTTTTGTGGTCAGTATCAGGACATTAAGCAGATTGGTGAGGTTAACTATGTAATAGATACGCCCGACTGTCGCATAGCCTCCCAATGCTGCCGTAGTAAAATGCAACAGCCCTACCATAGACCGACTGCATCTGGCCGTGGCGCTGAAGGCGGTGATACTGCGCAGGCAGGTGTAGTCGCAAGGAATGCGGGGGTGCGCACGTATGGTATCGGCGGGGAAGCCTTGGCCCTTATGAACTGTGGGAGTGACTGCACAGGTGGTACAGATTGTCTCTCTCATGGCCTGACTGTATTAGGGACGTAGGTGGAGAAGGAGGGAGACTATAGTTTAGAGGCTGCGGTCCCGGCTGGGTTGTGAGAGGGCAATGAGAATGTTCTTCGAGATAAGTTGCAACCTCTTGTTCCTAAGCGGCAAGAGGAGTTGTTTACTAGGCTGTGGCAGTACTTCCGCATGTTTGTTGATTCTCCAGGCCTGATGTCCGGGGTGGCACCCGACATAGAGGCTGGAGGCAGTGCAAAGTTCAAGTTGGCTCCCTACCATATAAATCCTGCTCGACAGCCTGTCTTAAAAGCAGAGCTGGACTACATGTTGGAGAAGGGTCTGAGGGATAAGGGATATTGTGAGTGGTCTTTGCCAGTTACTTGCAACCTGAGCAGAGTGGCATGACCCGTTTTTTTGTTGATGCTAGTGCATTTTCCCAGACAAACGCCTATCCATTACCCAGAGTTGACGACCGCATCGGGGCTGCCACGTTTATCACTAAGGTGGAATTAGTGAAGGGTTATTGGCAGGTCCCGTTGCCCAAGAGAGCGAAGAGAAGTGCCAGTCTTGTGGTGGACTGGGCCGTTTATCAGTGTCAGGTGTTGTTTTGCTGCCGGAACACAGTTTGGATGTGTGGCATGTTAAGGGCACTGATAATGTTATGGCTGATTGTTAGTCACGGGAGGGTATGTTTTAAGGAGAACCCTCGCCATTCAGTCAGTGTTGGTGTAGCCTCCTACTTTGCTTTGATTAGCATGTTTACGTCTGGTGCATGATAGTTGCCGTATGTAGCCCAGCGTAGGGTCGTAAAGTAGGAGTTGCTGTGTTTCTGTATAGAAGAAAATATTCAAATACACAAATGTAAAAAAATATAAAAATACTAAAAAAGACTAGTTGTGTATGTCTTGTAGTGTTATTTGAAGTATGAGCAGTCTGTTGTTTCAAGATGCACCAACAAGCTCCCCCTGGGTGTGAGGGTGTCACTCCCAAATGAGTTTGTAGCCTACAGTATATCATTTGTGAGTCAGTCACAAGTATGAGGCCTATATTGCAGGTGCCTGGCGCGAGGCTAGCCTCTGGCTTTGTTTCCCACGAGCGAGCCCTTGTGAAGTTGGCTGGCGCCCTGTGATATGTTGCCGTCTTGTTAGCCCTATGATATTAGTTAGTTTATTTAGTCTTGTGTGATTAATGCAGTTTATCATAAGTCACACAATCATGAATCATATTTATTTTATTACTTTTGTTGTTGATGAGAGCACAGGCTGCCGGAGATAATTGAGTATTCTTGCGACGCCTGGAGCCCTTCCCCGTCACGCAAGGCCCCCGCCCGACTCTCGCAGCTGCAGGGCCGGCACTCCTGTCCCGCCCCTTGATATAGCAACATCCTTGTCTGTCGGTGTTGGCTTGCTTCGTGTTTTCCCTTGAATACCGCATATTTCTTTTTGTTCGTTAGTTGATTGGAGCATAGCAGGGGCTGGAGTCATATTGAGCATATTGTTTCATTTTAACCTCTTTAGTTTAATACTAATTACTGTATTCACTTCTTCTTTGGCTAGCTTAATATATAAGCTTCACCCTGTTCTTCTGTGCATTCTTTCCCATTGTTTAACTGCATTGCCTATTGATATTACATGTATATTTCTCCTTTATTATTGAAGTTGACATTCACAGTGGTTTGGAGGTATGCTCAAGGGTAACATATCCCCAACCTACTGGAATGTCAACTCTTGTGTTCCATATCTTAGGTTAGTGCTTCAGACTCCCCCCCATGTTTCTGCTTTATAGTGTTCCTAATTCCTAAGCGATTGGGCATACTATGAAGTGTCTGGGAGTCTGGCAGTGTTATGTTTCCTCAGTTAGGTGCAGTCTAGAGGGGAAGTACTCTTGAATATTATACGCATTATCTACCAGACTCGGGGGCAATCGATATTTTTGTGTCTCCTTGTTGCTGCTTTAATAGAGCCAAGAGGAAGATAACCATTTTTCCTAGAGAACCTGCGTGTCTTGGTGATTGAGTCAGATATTAAGAGCGTGTCTGTTGCAGGGTGAGGGTGCTGTGGGCTAGGCTATGTGAGCATCTGTTTTCACCCAGCCTTCCCTCATAACAATATATATATATATATATTTACTCTATATATATGTATATATATGTTCTCTCTCTCTCTCACCAATAAACCCTAGTGTATGCTTTGCGTGTCTCCCACAAATTTGTACCGTGGTCAAGTTTTCCCTCTTTCGGTCTTTGCTATTTGGACGTCACCTGAGTGAGGCCTAAGAATTTACCTTTTATCTCTCTCTCCCATTTCCTCAATTTCCCCCCCCCCCCTCTCTCTCTCTCTCTCTCACTGTATCTCACTCTCTCTATATATATCTATCTATCCATCTCTATATCTCTCTACTTGTCACACACACACACACACACATGTGGCCAAGCATGATATTATGTGCCCAGCTGAAATAGAGACAGTGTGCCTGTAAAATGTAATGCAACTAAAACGTATTGCTTCCCTGCGTTCAGTATGTGCAGTGAGCTTGTATTTAGACAGACATGAGGTAAAACACAAATACAGATACAAAAACAAATAGACATAAACAGTTATATTAATACACACACACACAAGAGGACATACAAAAAGAAAGACTGCATTAGTTGGGAGTGAAAAAAGACAAAAAGATAAACAAATACACAAAAAATGTCAACAGAGGTGAGTGAACAGACATACAGACAAACAATCAACTACCAACACAGACAGAACAAGGATACACAAGCAAACAGATCATCCAGACAAGCAACCAGACAAACACATAAACCAATATTCGGATATTGCGTAAACAATGAAAGACAAACAGGAATATGAACAGACACAGATAATCAACAAGACAGACAAATATAAAGACAAGCATACAATCAACCTGGTAGACAGAAGTGGGGAGGCAGGGAAAGAGCAAGGGGCATAACGAATGTAAGACACTAAAATATAGGAGTTTATGGTTCAGAAAGGGAGTCTCTGATGTAGAGGGTAAAGTAATAGGATGCCGATTTACATAGATACGCTGGCCCCACAGACCTTTTGATCTCAACGATATGGTCAGGACTTAGTTCTAGAAGAGATAGCAAACCCGATAGCACGGGAAAGTGAAAGGAAAGTATCGCAAAGCTTGGAAATCTCCTGAAGGAATTTATATAATAATTATAAATGGAAAGGACATTTCTTGCACACCTTCACCTACAGTAAGATATACACACACACGTTTTCCCTATGCTCTCTTCAACTGGAAAGAGTGTTAATTACTGCCATATCCTTCCATTATTCATTAATTACTACTCCATCAGAATTGTTTTGAGGTGAATTGTAAGTCTTGCCTGTCTTTAAAAGTATCTATAGAATCACCGTATATTAATTTGTTATTCCAGTCACCAATGATTATGTGGGTGATTGTTTTGTATTATTGCTTTATCTAGGTTCGTTATACATTGCCTCTTAATTATAAACTGTTTCCTCAATTAGAACTCTCTGTGGCTATCTTAACTAGATCATCGGGGTTGAAGACACTAAATCCTTGTAGAATACTGAGCACTTTATCTATCAGTTGTCTATCATTCTGTGTCTTAAGTGAAAATAAATCAAAGAGTCTTAATCTCTCGTTGTATGGTTAATTTCTTAGTCATGAATTTATTGAGAGAGAGAGAGAGAGAGAGAGAGAGAGAGAGAGAGAGAGAGAGAGAGAGAGGGAGAGGGAGGGGGGGACACTAAGAAGAGGGACCAAGATGATGAAGAAAAGAGGACACATAAAACAGCTGACGCAGGACATGATTTACACTTATGGATCGGTAGGCTGGCCAGGGAAGGGGAGCAGGATTACCAAATCTAGGCACAATATACTGCTAGATCCGTTCCCAAAAGTCACCAGAATGTCGCTAGATAGTAAATATATGTAAAACATTAGAAGAATAATACCACAATCTCTAGAATGTGTTGTTTAAATGTATGAAATCTCTTGACTATTGCTAGGAACTATGTCACTAGATGTATAAAATTGACGCTATATTAATGTATATAACTCTAGATCTGGCGGTAAAGTTGCTAAGTTTGTAACACTGCCTACCAGAGTTGATAACGTAGCACTTATTGGAGTACCCCTCAATAGAGGAAATATATATAACATGTTCTTTGACTTAGGAATTGTATATTTATGTATGTGTTTATATATTAGTCCCATTTTCTTCAACACGTTATCGTAATTCCCACTGTCTATCTCTTATCTATCTCATTCTAGCTCTCTCTATTCTTCTGTGCTATATTATACTTGTTTATTAATGTTTCTCTATAACCACATTATTACCAGTTTGTGGATTACATTTTTCAGTTCTGCACTTACGGCGCTGTGAATTTGTCTATTTTTCATATTATTTCTATCTATCTTTCTATTGACGGACGCCGTGATCCCCGAAGGGGTGGCCACGAACGAAACGCCTCCATGCACCTCTGTCCCCAGTCAGTCGACGCCCCTCCTCTCATCCAGCACTGCTTTCACGCATATACTTTTTAACTCCATCCTTCCACCTCTCTCTCAGTCTATGTCTTCCTCTGTGTCCTTCCACCTCACTCTCGTACACTCTCTAGTCATTCTCTTGCTTCCCATACGTTCCACATGACCAAACCATCTAAAGGTTTTCTTTTTTACAGTTTCCAGCACATCTACATCCACAACACACCAATCTTGTGCTTCCTTGTGCTTCCCCAGGGATCGGTACTAGGTCCAATTATCTTTCTAATTTACATCAACGACATAGATGAGGGTCTCACCTGTACAATCTCAAAATTTGCTGACGATACAAAAATTGCAAATAGCGTACTCTCAAAGGAACAAGTTGACGATATGCAACACAATCTAGATAAATTGTCATGTTGGGCCCAAATTTGGCAAATGAGTTTCAATGCGGATAAATGTAAAGTACTACATATCGGATACCTAAATGAGAAAGCAAACTATTCGATGAATGGCACTCAGCTTAAGAATGTAAACAGAGAAACCGATCTGGGAGTAACAATATCGAGTAACCTAAAACCGAGTCAACAATGTTCAGAAGTTGTTAAGAAGGCAAACAAAATAATTGGCTTAAAAGGCAGGTCATTTGAGCATAAATCCAAAGAAGTTATCCTAACCCTTTACAATTCCTTAGTCCGCCCTCTTCTGGAATACTGCTTCAATCCTGGTGCCCTTATTACCAAAAAGATATAAACAAGCCAGAACGAGTTCAACGTAGAGTTACTAAAATGATACCTAGCCTAAAGAACAAACCATACAAAGAGCGCCTTAGAGAATTAAATCTATTTCCTTTAACCCAGCGCCGGTTAAGAGGTGACTTAATTCAAGTGTTCAAAATCATCAAAGGCATCGACAATATGGACTGTAGTAAATACTTCACTATCGACCAATCTAATTACACGCGGGGAAACGGTTGCAAAATTATTTGTAAATCTTTTAACTGACACGAATCTAAGAATTTCTTCTTCAATCGAGTTGTCAACTTGTGGAATGGGCTTCCCCGAAACGTTATAGACTGCATCACCGTTGATTCATTTAAACTCCGCCTAGACAAATATCTCGCATCAAACCCGCGACTGACTGCGTTTGAAAATGAATAACTTTATTTTATCCCCCCCTCAGTTACTAACCCATCTGTCCCCTACTAGCTTCCTAATCCTGCCACGGACATTAGTTCCAGGGCAGTAATTCCCTTTCCAATGTTCCCTTACCCACTCTAAACCACTGTTTGGACAATTGATCCTCAGTGTTTTGGAGGACAAGCAACCTAGAAGGGTCACTAGATCTGTTGTTGCTTGATTTCCTTTGTACTCCTTTGTACTCCTTATTCGTCTGCCTATCCCTCCATGTATCTCCGCAAGCACTTCTCAAGTAACTCATTTCCACCCCTCTCACTCTTGATTTGTGTCTCTCCAACAACGTGCATGCTTCACTCTCGTAAGTCAATGTCGGGACTACCCCACTGTCATGCAAGGACTTCTTTACTTCCATCCTAACCACCCTATTTCTTGTTACTTCTTTCAGCGTTCCTACAAACTTCTTCCCCTCTCCCGAACTTACTCCCATCTGAACTTAGCACACTACCCAAATACTTAGAAGAGCTGACATTCTCCATTGCCTGACCGTTCAACCTCACCTCTTACTTTGTGGCTGCACCCTTTTCAATTACCATAACCTTACTCTTCCCCGCATTTACCTTCAGATTCCGTTTTTTACACACTTTTCCAAACATATTAACAGACCCTGCAACTCCCATTTAATATCGCTCATCAGAACTGCATCGTCGACAAATAGCAGTACAGGCAATTTCCACTCATTTCCTTCCCTTATCCGCGGTACACCAACATCCACTGCTCTTCCTTGTATTTCTTTCATGACTGCATCCATATATAAATTGAACAACCATGGGGACATCACACACCCTTGCTTTAGCCCAACATTCTGATTAAAGGATTCGCTCTATTCATTCTCCACACATACTGACGCCTTTATACCTTCATACATGTTCTTCACTGCTTTGAGCAACTCGCCATCCATTCCGTATATTCTCAGTACTTTCCACAAACCTTCTCAATCAACTCTGTCATAGGCCTTCTCCAAGTCCATAAAGGCATCATAGAAGTTTTGTCACTTTTCCAGATATTTCTCCACAGCACATTTCCTATGCCTGCCATGCTCATCACCTATCCATTTCTCCATTCTCACTTTCACTCTCTCGATCACTACCCTACTGTACATCTTCCCTACTATGCTTAGAAGACATATCCCCCAGTGGTTACTACACACTCATCTTTCCCCTTTACTCTTACGCAGGGGGACTATTATGCCTGTCTTCCAGTCATCAGGGGCACTTTCCTTCTTCCGTGCTAGTTTACACATTTTCCATACCCATTCGATCATTATTTCACCACCATACCTCTGCATTTCCCCACACACTCCATCTATTCCTGATGCTTTCCCTATCTTTACTCTTTTCGTGGCTTCACATACCTCTGACCTCCAGAGCCCCTCCTCCTCCTTTGCTACTTCTCATCTTCTCCCTCCCATACCCAATCCCACTATGTTTGCTGGCGCCTCATGTCTTACGTTCAACAATTCGTTGAAGTACTCCCTCCATCTCTTGACTCTCTCTTGCTTCTCGGATAACACTTGCCCATTCTTATATTTCACACCTTTACTACTTCCCTTGCTGTCCTCCCTAACTTTTGTGACCTCTTTCCAGAACAGTTTATTATCACGATATATTATGTCCTTTAGCATACTGTACAGTTGTGGGCACTAATGCTTTCTATACATTGCGGAAGTGATCTCGAGCTGAATTGAAACTTCTTTATATTTATTTACATGGCATTTCGGAGGTTCAGTTAATCAATTTGAGGGTTCAAGGTGTATCATAATTTATGACTGTGGCTGTACACAAATAATTATTATTCATTTGCTTTTGTTTTGCACAAAATAGAGCGTTTATATAATATTCGCTATACTTATGTTTGCATGATGAAAATATTGAGGAATCCACGCAGTTTAATGAGTGATTACCGAATTGTTATTTACGAATTGCACTCACTTCCTTGTTATAATAATGATGGTAAGAAATTGTGGCAATAATAAAAATAATATAAATAATAATAATAATAATAATAATAATAACAACAACAAAATAATATTAATATTAATACAGATACTAATAACATTAATTATAACTAAATTCATATATCTGAAGAAACCTTTTTTTCTTTATTGTTTACACAACAATATGTGTTGATAGAATTTGAAAAGGCAAACATTTTGTTGAGAAAATATTTTGCAACGTGCCATCGAAGGCTGCTGAAGTCTCTCCGTCAGGGTAAATCATGATATTCCAGTAAATCAGTGGAATATCGAAAATACTTTAATAATGTGTCGAAAATTGATAGGTAACGAAATTATTATGTAAGAGGACAAGGATTCGTCGTTGATAACTAATATCAGAGAAATTGGCAGGATATATATATATACCGGTATATATACTGTATATATACTGTATATATATATATATATGCATACAGAGAGAGAGAGAGAGAGAGAGAGAGAGAGAGAGAGAGAAAGAGATTGATGGAGGTCTAGAGAGAACCCCCCCGCCCCATCCAAATAATAAGGCGACGTCACACGTGAGCTTTTTCCGTTAGTTTTTGATGAGTAGGTTTTTCTCATATTGGTATTTGGTATTTTTGCATTGGAATCAACAGCTTGACTGAATGTTTATGATAATTATAAATAAATTGTAATAATAAATAACCTTACTGAAGAAAATGCCAGACCACAATTGCCTGAAATAATACCAGAAACAGCGCTTGTGTGACACCTGATTCAGTTGGTTGTAGTCGATTAATTTTAAGTAGGCCAGACATCCTGAACTCTATCAACTGTAACTCAAATAGGGCTGGATCAAATGGGCTTAATATTTCCACACCGTTAGCTCGCTTACTTTAGTCTTTGTGGAGTTACAGATGTTAGGAGTCAGGATTTATGGCCTACACATACTAAATAAACTATAAGGGACAGGTTAGTCTGGTGTTATGAATTTGGTTTACATCATATCAAATTCTATGGATTCCACACCACTCTCTTAGGAACCCTCTTCAATTCTGCTTAGGGTCTATATTGTGCACCCTTTTCCCTCATGTTTAGCTCCATTAGTTTGGCGATTATATAATCTTTCGCCAAAATTCCCTCTCATTTCTTTTAACCTTATGTGCAATTTAGGTGTCATTTTTTCTGGCGAGCGATAGCGATCCTGTATTTTTCTACCAACAACATTTACACATTAATCTCGAAGGAGGATTTTAGGTGCGTGTGTCATATTTGTGTCAAGCTTCATGGAGGCAGCCAACTATAATAAAACACAGACACACTCAACCTTAACGTCTGCTAGAGAAAATGGGCTGTACATCTCCACACCTATTCCCTGCCTGATTCTTCTTCCCAAATGGTAGGTAGAAATATTAGTTTGATTACACCAGTCGTGTTAGAGTTATTAAGGTTAATTGTCGTGATTTTAGGCTTACATATAATGAGCAGGATATAGCCTGAATGACAAGCAGACACACTGAAATGCAGAGATTGAGCTGATCGATAGACTGATGGATATCCTCTGAGAATAGGGGTACTCGGTACAAAATGCCGTGATCCCCGAAGGGGTGGCCACGAACGAACCGCCTCCATGCACCTCTGTCCCCAGTCAGTCGACGCCCCTCCTCCCAACCAGCCCCACCTTCATCCATATACTTCCTCACTCCATCCTTCCACCTCTCTTTTGGTTTACCTCTTCCTCTCTGTCATTCCACCTCGCTCTCGTACACCTCAGTCATTTTCTCGCTTCCCATACGTTTCACATGGCTAAACCATCTCAAGGTGTTCCTTTTCACACTCTCCAGCACATACACCTCCACACCACACCTCCTTTTTACTTCCTCATTCGTCTGTCTATCCCTCCATGTACTCCGCACGCACTTCTTAAGCAACTCATTTCCACCCCTCTCACTCTTGGTCTGAGTCTCTCAACCAACATCCATGCTTCGCTTCCGTAAGTCAGTGTCGGGATTAGCACACTGTCATGCAATGACTTCTTCACAGCCATACAGACCACCCTATTTCTTGTTACTGCTTTCAGCATTCCTACAACCCTCTTCTGTTGCACCCTCTCCCGCAGTCTCTCATCCATAGTCCCATATTTACTCAACACACTGCCCAGATAATTAAATGAGCTGACAATCTCCATAGCCTGACCGTTCAAATTCACCTCACATTCTGTGGATTAATCCCTTTCGAAGGCCATAAACTTGCTCTTTCCCGCATTTATCTTCAGATTCCGTTTTTCACACACTATTCCAAACATATTTACCAGACCCTGCAACCCCCATTAATTAATTATCGCTCATCAGAACTGTATCATCAGCAAACAGCAGTACAGGAAGCTTCCACTCATTTCCCTCCCTTATCAGCGATACACCAACATCCACTGCTCCTACTTGTATTTCTTTCATGACTACATCCATATATACAGTAAACAACCACAGGGACATCTCACATCCCTGTTGCAACCCAACATTCAGGTCAAAGAACTCGCTCTGCTCATTCTCCGCACGTACTGCCGCCTTTGCACCCTCATACATGCTCTTCACTGCTTTCAGCAACTTGCCATCTACTCCGCATATTCTAAGTACTTTCCACATACCTTCTCTATCCACTCTGTTATAGGCCTTCTCCAAGTCCATAAAAGCAACATACAGCTTTTGTTGCTTCTCCAGATATTTATTCACAACACAATTCAGGGTAAAAATCTGATCTACACATCCTCTTCCCTTCCTATAATCGCCCTGCTCGTCACCTATCCATTTCTCCGTTTTTTTTTATCTCACTCTCTCATTCACTACCCAACTGTACACCATCCCTACTACGCTTAGAAGACATATTCCTCGGTGGTTACCACGCACCCCTCTTTCCCCTTTACCATAGAGCTATGTTTAAAGAAACTGACTGGAGCTTTTTAATTAACAATAACGACATAAATACATCTTGGAAGTTATTCGAAACCACTTACCTAAAAGCAGTGCAAGACTGCATACCATCGAAAATACGGCGTCCAGGCCATAATAATAAGCCCAAATGGTGGAATAAAGATATTTCAAACTGCCTGCTTGCTAAAAAATTTGCTAATGATAGATTAAAATCCTCACAAAATGACGAAGAACGGGTGAAATTTGTAGAGCTACGACGCAAAGCCAAAAAGTTAATTAAGCAAAGTAAAAAGACCTTAGAGTTACATATTGCGAATCAAAGTAAAACAAACCCGAAAGAATTCTATAGTTATATCAGAAAGAAAAAAGTAGTTACTTCAACTGTTGGACCGTTAGTCGATGAAAAAGGAGAATACACCAAAGACGAAGTACAAATGAGTAATGCCCTCAATACCTTCTTTGCATCAGTTTTTACAACCGAAGACCTCAGTGATATCCCTACACCATCGCCGATTCAGATTGATAATTCAGATGTTCTAAACAATATCACCGTTACAGAGAGAGAAGTATTGAATTGTTTAGATAAACTCAAAGTAAATAAAACGCCAGGACCTGATACAATCTCGCCTAGAGTTCTAAAGGAAGCTAAGAATGAGCTCTCCAAACCACTGACATTACTATTCAATAAATCCTTGCAGTCTGGAACTATGCCTGATCAGTGGAAGCTAGCCAACGTAACACCGATATTCAAAAAAGGCAGCAAATCCCTACCCAGTAACTATCGTCCAATTAGCTTAACCTCAGTTGTATGTAAAATGCTAGAAACGGTCATACGAGACAGACTCGTAAATCACTTAGAGGAAAATAACATACTTAAAGATACTCAACACGGCTTTCGTAAAAAACGTTCCTGTTTAACAAACCTCTTAGACTTCTTCCACGATATCCTCAACCTCTACGATGAGAGTAAAGCTGTAGATATTATATACCTTGATTTTCAAAAGGCCTTTGACAAAGTTCCCCACAAACGTTTACTGCTAAAACTAAAAGCGCATGGAATACAAGACGGTGTGTTGAAATGGATAGAAAATTGGCTCAACAACAGAAAGCAAAGAGTCGTCATAAACGGTAAGGCATCTAAATGGACCAATGTAAGTAGCGGGGTACCCCAGGGATCGGTACTAGGACCAATTCTCTTTCTAATTTACATCAACGACATAGATGAGGGTCTCACCTGCACAATCTCAAAATTTGCTGACGATACAAAAATTGCAAATAGCGTACTCTCAAAAGAACAAGTTGACGATATGCAACACAATCTAGATAAATTGTCATGTTGGGCCCAAATTTGGCAAATGAGTTTCAATGCGGATAAATGTAAAGTACTACATGTCGGATACCTAAATGAGAAAGCAAACTATTCGATGAATGGCACTCAGCTTAAGAATGTAAACAGAGAAACTGATCTGGGAGTAACAATATCGAGTAACCTAAAACCGAGTCAACAATGTTCAGAAGTTGTTAAGAAGGCAAACAAAATAATTGGCTTTATAGGCAGGTCATTTGAGCATAAATCCAAAGAAGTTATCCTAACCCTTTACAATTCCTTAGTCCGCCCTCTTCTGGAATACTGCGTTCAATCCTGGTGCCCTTATTACCAAAAAGATATAAACAAGCTAGAACGAGTTCAACGTAGAGTTACCAAAATGATACCTAGCCTAAAGAACAAACCATACGAAGAGCGTCTTAGAGAATTAAATCTATTTCCTTTAACCCAGCGCAGATTAAGAGGCGACTTAATTCAAGTGTTCAAAATCATCAAAGGCATCGACAATATGAACTGTAGTAAGTACTTCACTATCGACCAATCTAATTACACACGGGGAAACGGTTGCAAAATTATTGGTAAATCTTTTAACTCGCACGAATCTAAGAATTTCTTCTTCAATCGAGTTGTCAACTTGTGGAATGGGCTTCCCCGAAACGTTATAGACTGCAGCACCGTTGATTCATTTAAATTCCGCCTAGACAAATATCTCGCATCAAACCCGCGACTGACTGCGTTTGTAAATGAATAACTTTATCCTCCCCTCAGTTACTAACCCATATGTCCCCTACTAACTTCCTAGTCCTGCCACGTTAGTGGCAGGGCAGTAGTTCCCTTTCCAATGTTCCCTTACCCACTCTAAACCACTGTTTGGACACTTGATCCTCAGTGTTTTGGAGGACAAGCAGCCTAGAAGGGTCACTAGATCTGTTGTTGCTTGATTTCCTTTGTACTCCTTTGTACTCCTTTGTACCATTATACAGGGGGACTATTATGCCTGGCTTCCAGTCATCGTGTGCACTCCCCTTCTTCCATACTAGTTTGAACATTTTCCATACCCATTCGATCACTATCTCACCACCATACCTCAACATTTCCCACACACTCCATCTGTTCCTGGTAATTTCCCCAACTTCACTCTTTTCATGGCTTCCCACACTTCTGGCCTCCTGATCTCCACCTCCTCCTCCACTACTTCTCTTCACTGAACACCGTACGTAGACTTTATTGCATACTCTTTTCACATTAATTTATATATGTGCCTAGGCCAGGCTGAGGAGGTAAAAGAAAGTAGTATATTCTGCAAATAAGTGTTCACATGAATCTGCATCAATTATGTAATAATTTCACATATTTCCTTGTGATACTGTAGGATATGTCCACTCTTGACTTGACAATCACTAATCCGTAATGCAAAACTATTTCATCAGAGTAAGTTTCCGCTGAACTTCAAATTTACATCGCTTTAAAACCAATATTGTTATTTTATTCATACATAAGGGACGCCACTAGGTGTTTGGATCTGCTGTACATGATCCTCGTGTGTTCCTACTTTAGTTTTTCTTCTAAAGAAGAAACTAAACAAATTATAAAAAATATATAAATGAGGAAATATATACTCCCATCCCCTCTTAAGTGTACCACATAAAACACATAACCGTAATGAAATCGGTACACATTTAAAAAAGTACTAATTTGAACCTTTCATATAAAAAGCGTCACTATTATGGCATTTAATGCAAATGACATTACTATTTTTTACCATTTGTATGTTCAAATGACCTAAACAAAATGTTGAATGATGCTACACAAAGCAATTACTTCACAATTATTGTTCGTATAATTGTGTGGTTTAGGTTTAAAATAGTCATCGTGGAAGTTAAAATCATCACATAATAAATGTAATAAGTTTAACATCATAATTTTGACTCCGGTAATGGGACTCCGCAAATATGTGACGATAGGTTAAGGGGATATTTGTATTAATTGTGTACGTATTCATTAATTTAGTTACTTTATCTTTAGCTTCCTCTCTACTTCTCCATCAAATACCCCCAAAAATACCCCCAAGACCTCCATTCGACATAAGTTTATGCATTTTTCGGTAGAAAATGCCTCGCTTCCTAAATTGCAGGCTTGCTATTGCTAGCTAGGAATAATCGAACCCCTAAAAGCACGAAAAGGTCATAACAGTGACAAATAAAACAGGAGAAAATTCCTAAGATCGCCGAAATAATTGGACAAATATCTTGCAATTTCAAAACTAATGGGGCAAATGTCTTAAAATCTCAACTCTAATAAGGCTAAACATGATTGCGAAAAGGGTCGTCAATCCCCCCCCCCCCCCCCTCTTATCCCTTGCTGTGCCTACAACGTCTTTTGAATTTGATTCGTGCCATATTTATACGATTTTGTGCAGCTTAAGAAGGACCTGTTGTAGTATAAAGAATGAAATTACATATTTCGAAGCTCGTTTATACTGGAAACCCTTTTTAAGCTGAATATAATCGTCTAATAGTAGTCAAAATAAAGTAAAAAGGACGGCGCCGGTACTGAATGGGTCAAAAGTGGCTGGAGGTGTAGTAGCTTCACACCAGGATATTAATGGTCCAAGTTCTCGCGGTTTTCACCCGCAGATGTCGGCCCAAAATGAGACGAATGGTCGAGTTGGTCCGTGGAGGCGTCTGGTATTGTTGGCTGAATGGGGGATGGTTGGTTTGTCTAGCACCTCTTATGTCTCATGTTTAGCCCCATTAGTTTTTAGATTTTAAGAAGTTTTCAATTTTCAGAAAGTTCACCCCATTTGTTTGTCAATATTAAGACCTTTCGTGCAATCCAGGTGTCGATTATTTTCCTGGTAAGGGATAGCGAGTTTGTAACATACTGGTAGTTGTAATCAGCCTCCGGCCGGGACATTATTCTATTGGAAAATTTACACATTTATCTTGAGGATGATTTTTTTTTTTTTTTTTTTTTAAATTGATGGAGGTATAGGGAACTAAAAAGAAAATAATAATATTAAGTAAATAAATATGCCCATCCCACTTTAATAGTCCAAGTTCTCACGGTTTCACCCTCAGATGTCGGCCGAAAATGAGACGAATGGCGAGTTGGTTGGTGGAGGCGTCTGGTATTGTTGGCTGAATGGATAGTAAACTGGAAAATATGTATGCAACTCCACAGGCACCAAAAACCCAAAACAAGGAATTAACCCTTTCAAGATCCAATGCGCTTTTCATTTAAGTTTTCTGGCTATTACTAGACGATGTTATTCAGATTAGGAGGGATATATGGAAGTCAGAGGGTTAATTGGGATAGTATTTACATTTTTCATTCCCACAAATCGTTTTTAAGCTGTAGAAAATCGTCTACTAATGCCAAGAATAAACTGTCCAAACACGTCATTATCTTCAAAGGGTTAAAAGCCAACTTTACTAAGCATAACCTTCATTACGGCTGTGTACCACTTCTGAAATCTTAACCCCTTGAGGAGTATGACGCGTATTTTGGCTATTATAAGATAGATTATACTCCGATTAGGAAGTGCATATGAAAATCAGAGGGTTAAATAACGTAGTATTTACCCTTTCAATGCCCACAGAGGGTTAGTTGGTATAGTTTCTACCCATATAATTCCCACAGATCCTTCCTAAACTGTACAATATCGTCTAATGATAGCCTGAATAAAGTGTCCAAATGCGTCATGATCTTCAAAGGATTAATTAGAACAGTTGTCGATGATGTTTCTCAAAGAACACTATACAAGGACGTGCCACTTAGCATGATGAATAATCCAGTTTCTCAAAGAACACTATACAAGGTCGTGCCACTTAGCATGATGAATAATCCAGTTTCTCAAAGAACACTATACAAGGTCGTGCCACTTAGCATGATGAATAATCCAGTTTCTCAAAGAACACTATACAAGGTCGTGCCACTTAGCATGATGAATAATCCAGTTCCTTGATCTTGTCTGCTGTCGGGTCGTCGCCTTTCTTTTCACTTTTCTCATCTTGATTTCCTACATTTTATCTTTCTGCTCTCTGTCATATCTAGCTCTATCATCTTCTAATTTAACTTCCACAAATGATCTTCCTTTTGTTCAACTCTCTTCTTCTCTTTCGTAGGTTCCTTATGTTTATAATTCTCTCTTATTCTCCCTTTCTCTCCACTCCTTCATTCCCCTACATTCCTTCCCCATTCCTCTCTTATTATCTCCTCTTATGCTCTCCGCCTCTCTCCTTTTCTATCCGCCATTCCCCTCCCTACCCCTTCTTGTCCTCTCCCAATCTATCTCATCATCTCCTCTTTTCTCCTCCCCTCTCTTTTCCTCCCCTTCCCCTTCTCCTCTCCTCACCTCCCTTCCCCTCCTCTCCACCTCCTCTCACCCATCTAATTATCTCCGCTTTTCTCCTCCTCTATCCTCCCTTCCCCTCCAATTCTCCCTCTTCTTCTCTCCTCACTTATCTGATTATGCTCTCTTTTCTCCTCCCCTCTCCTCTCTTCTCCCATCCGCACCTCTATTCCCCCTCTCCATCATCCAACTGTAATGCATATGTCAGTATATAGCAACGCCTCTGAGGGAATGGCTAGCTGATGTATTCTCTCTCTCTCTCTCTCTCTTCGTTTTTTTAAAGGCCGTATTGCCTTGTTGGGACTGCATACTCTGTGTAGTCTGTGTATACATGTAACTCTCTCTCTCTCTCTCAAGGCAATAGGCTTAAATGGTAGGTTAGCTGACCTGTGTACCCAGAAAGGGGTGGGATTTGTCGACCCATTTAATGAGTGCTATGGGAAGCGTAACCTCTACCTCCGTGACGGTGTGCACTTAAGCACTAGCGGTAAAATCAAGCTTGGTGATTTCCTAAATCACCATCTTTACAGTTTGATGAGGGCAAGCAAAAATGTAGAAAGCATCCCCGAGCAGGAAAAGAGCAAATCCACACCAGCAGTTGATCTCAAACTTCCAAAAAGAGGACCCACAAAAGAAGGAGTTCGTCCCTCTGAAAGCAAGAATACCTCTCAACAAATGGCCGAGTTCCCCAATAGATTGAGAGATGCCTCGAAACTCCCTCTAGATTCTACACCTCAGTTGCCAATCTCTGAACCGCTAGATAGTGGTTCTTCTACCTCAGGTGAAGATTCACCAAACATAGGGAATTGCAACATCTCTGATAGTGTACAGAGAAATAGTGTGCAAGAAAATGCACTACCCCCAGAGACCCCTTTCTCTTTGGGAAACGGGGTGAGCTAGGGGGTTCTAAGAAAAACGAAAATCCCCTTAAGGTAGTATAATTGAATGCCAGGTTAATTAGGAATAAATTCTCCGAACTTCAGGCGTTGTTATCTAGAGAATGCTTCGGTGTAGTGGCTATCACTGAATCCTGGATTCACAGTGATACCAGAGATTATGATGGGGAATTTGAAATACCTGGACATTCAATGTTTTACAAAGACCGAACCATGCAGGAAAGGGGCGGAATTCTTTTGTACATCAGATATTTTCTAAACCCAATTAACTGCAAGATCAGGTCATAACATGAACTGCTTGGAGTAGACCTCAATCTAGGTAACTCTATTTATAGGGTTGTTCTGGTGTACAGGCCTCCACATCAAAATGTTGAAAAGGATGAACTTCTGTACACACCACTGAGTGCTGCTATTGAGGGTAAAACCAGTGTGATCTTAGGTGACTTCAATTGCCTAGTAAACAAGGAAGCAAGAACTGCTGATGCTGAAGGTAGGCATCTTGTGGACTTTACTAACAATACCTTTTGGCCCAGTGGGTGAACGAGCTAACTAGAAGGAACAATACAGTATACTAGATCTTGTGTTCACCACTGAAGATGAAAGTGTGACCAGCTTATCTGTTGGAGAATCACTTGGAGGTAGTGACCACAATCTAGTTAGGTTCTCTCTTCGCACCTTTAGCAGCAGACCCACTGATCCCCAGAATGCAAATCTAGATTTCCGTAGTGCAAATTTTGAAGGCCTTCGGGGAAACTTATCCCAGATCAGACTTGAGGGTGAGAATATAAATGTTATTTGGTGCTCATTCAAACAGCAGTTTATGGATCGACAAGCTGCATTCGTTCCTACTAAACTTACCAAATCAGGCTCAACCCAACCAAAATGGTTCACAAAAGACATAGCTTCAGCAATTAGAAAGTGAAAGGTTGCATACAGGAAGGCCAAAAAAAGTCAAGACCAAAGTGATTTAGATTCCTTAAAAAAACATGTGTAGAAGAGTGAATATCTTATAAAGGAAACAAATCATAATGAAGAACAAAGGGTTGCAGCTCTCTGCAGAGAGAATCCTAAAAAAATCTTCAGCTATGTGAACAGCAGGAAGCCATTCAAAAGTATCATTGGACCTCTAAAGGATCCAACAG
>JBAKBP010034645.1:0-20465 GCA_037953745.1 Lithodes maja | reverse complement strand
CTCAAACAGTTTGAGGAACACTGAGGATGATACAATTGGTCTGTAATTTTCTATATCACTCTGATCTTTGAATTTATCCTTTACTAAAGGTAAAATAACTCCAAAAGTAATTCTTTCAGGCAAGTATCCATGTGTGACAAAAGACGAAAAGAGTTTAGCTAATAACTTCACTAAATATTCAGAACCATGTTTGATATGATTTGAATGAACATTATCGTAACCAATGACATGCTTAAGGTCACTAATTCCTTTACATACATCATTTATATTAATATTTCCTAATAACTGTCCTTTTCTTACATTTGCATTTAATTTTGTGGTAAGGTACTGATACTTTAAATTAGATATATTTTGGCATTTTTCGTCATCAAAGATGCCTTTAAACCTCTGAGAGAATTTTTCAGCTATAAGAATTGCTTCACATTCACCTTCTATTTTCATATTAATATAGGATTTATTTTTCTTTGTCTTCCTCACTTCTTTCCAAAACACGTTATATCTTTTATTCGCCAAAGAATCAGCTAATTTGTCATTTATAATCTGGTTTTCATTTGTTTTTATATATCTTAGTGCTTTTTTAAATGCTTTTTTAATGAGATAGATAGATAGATAGATAGATAGATAGATAGATAGATAGAGAGAGAGAGAGACAGAGGTAGTAGTCAATCAATCAATCAGTCACTGAATCAACTTTATTTCATAGTATACAGTCCATGACATAGAACATAATATTGCATCGTGGAAGATACTGATACTTAATTGTCTGTGTGGTGATGTTAAAATGTGGACAATGAGATACTCCCTTTTCTAATAGTAGTAGTAGTAGTAGGTAAAGGGTTCAAGAGGTGCGTGATGTGCTATTATTGACGCCATCATCAGTGATAAACCCAAGTCGATTATCTGTATACTACCACTAAACCCCCCCCCCCCTCTCTCGCGCTCTCTCTCTCTCTCCCTCTCTCTCCCTCGCTCTCGCTCTCGCGCTCTCTCTCTCTCTCTCTCTCTCTCTCTCTCTCTCTCTCTCTCTCTCTCTCTCTCGATATCTTCGTGGCGAGCGAGAGCGAGCCAGCATTGTATGGAGAAATCCGGCTTCGCCGGAGACATTTTTCTATCGAAAAATGTACAAATTTAGCTTGCTGTCAAAACAAAAATATATATATATATGCTGGCTCGCAATCGCTCGCCCGGGAAATATTGACACCTGGATGTGGGTTGCCTAAACGTCTTAAAACAGTAGGCTGAATGGGGCCGAATGGATACAAGCCAAAGAAAGAGGGAGCAAAAGAGAAGAAAAGCGAGGTGGGGTCCCTTAACCTTTGAATCTTTATACCTAGACATAAAACATTTCCGTGAATGTTATTCAACAGAGGAACGATTAGCCTCGAATAGAACTATGGTTAAAAAATGATTGAATTACCTTCTGCTGCGTTCGGATACCTGACCCACACTTGGGCACCAGCATTATAACCCGAGACCAGAGTTTCAAATGTTATATATTAAATTTTGTTTACGCTAAGTTGTTTTCCGATAATTAGTATATTTCTATTCTATTCTATTCTATATACTCAGGCCCAATCCCACTTTTCCTATATATATATATATATATATATATATATATATATATATATATATATATATATACAGTATATATATATATATATATATATATATATATATATATTTTTTTTTTTTTTTTTTTTTTTTTTTACTAACCACATAATATCATCATATTCTAAGATATTTTGACTTCGTAATTACCAATATGTGAATCGGTAAACCTATACTTTCCCTTTAGTTAAGTTCATGGTAAACATGTTTATCATGTATTAATTATATAGTGCTTTACTCATAGCCCTGTTATGCTACATTTCTAAATAAGTATTTAGCTTTTTGATAACATATTTCTGGGAAAATGTGATAAACAATATAATGTTCATTTTCCATTTACAATGTGTATATATATAACATTTTCTTATTAAGTTTCCTCTTTAGACCTCGATCAAGCTTAAAAAATACCCCTAAGTCCTCCTTCGAGATAAATTTGTGCAAATTGTTCGTAGAAAAGTGCCCCGGACGAGAATTGGTTCATCCTAAATCGCAAGCATATTATCGTCTAATGATAGCCACAACAAACTAAAGCCAAGTAAAGCCAAATTAAGCCAAGTAAAGCCAAATAAAGCCAAGCCATTGTCCTGTCAGGGTATTTTAGTGGTGAAGGTTCTTTGTTCATGAGGGGTGGGGGGGCGGTGGGCCTACGTCACTCAGCCCCCACGCTTATGTTGTTGCTCCATATACCTACCCCTTCCCCTCCTATCCCCCCCCCCCTATCTCTCTGTTCTCTCTTTGTTTATTTATCTTTCCGTCTGTATCTCTCTCTCTCTCTCTCTCTCTCTCTCTCTCTCTCTCTCTCTCTCTCTCTCTCTCTCTCTCTTTTCTTCTTCTAAACTTCACGACATTATATGGTGTTCTTACAGCTAAAATTCCAGTGATGAAACGTGGAATTATCTATAGCGAAACACATTTAAAATGCAAAAAATATATAGCATTGATATATTTATATATAATAGATACCAGTATATATTTTATCAAAGATCCTTCTTTATGAAGTATAATGATTAATAATTATATTACCAAGATTTAGTACGGAACTGTGATATTCCTGAGCCAGTTATTAACCTCCGACTTGAACTGTTGTAGTGAGGTTAAGTGATGCAGGTCAGTGTGCTGAACCAGGTGATTCCACAGTCTTGCGTACTTTGGTAAGTAGGAACGAAGGTAGTGTTCTTCCAAATGGAACACTGACCTGATGGTACCTTGTGGATGCGGTTCTTGTTGCATATGATGTTGGATGGGCAGGTTGTAGATGTAAGGCTGTCAGGTGTGGAGTGTGCTTTTTTTGGGTTTTGTATATTACACACAAACCTGCCACATCCCGACGCTGTTGTAGAGGCTGAAACCTGGGGGCATGATGTTCTTGTTCTTTGAGTTGGATCAAGTGTTCAGCTCTTTTCTGTATTTGGTCCAAAGGTTTCAAGTATGAGGGGGGACATGATGACCATGCAAGTGGAGAGTATTCCATCAATGGACGAACTTGAGACTTATACAGAGTAGCAACACCTTTAGAGTCCAGGAGATGTGATATAAGTCGAATGCAACCAAGTTTCCATGCAGCATTCTTTGTGATGTCCTTTACATGGCTGGTGAAAGACAGATTATCATTAAATTTTACTCCTAGAATTGTCACTTGACTCTGCATCTGAACCTTCCTCCCATCAAGCTGAATATCTGGTGGTGTATATGTTGGAATATCTTGTCTCCGAGAGATTAGCATTACTTGAGTTTTCTCCGGAGCAAGGTTCACTTGCCAGCGTTTTGCCCAAGAGGTGGTACTATGTAAGGCATTGTTGATATGAGTGACGGTGGCTTGCCTCTCATCTTTGTTACAAGTGAATGTTAGAGTACAGTCGTCAGCATAAGCAAATGCCTCGGGGATGATCTGCAGAATATCATTGAAATAAACATTCCACAACAAAGGTCCAAGAACGCTGCCCTGTAGGACACTGGCTTTGATGGCGTAGTTAGCAGAGTTATGTCCATTGACAACTGTGTGAAGTGTTCTGTCTTGCAGGTAATCATTAATTAGGTGAAGTAGAGCATCACACAACCCTAGACTCCTCAGTTTGGTGGTAATGCCCGCATGCCACACCCTGTCAAAGGCACCCGCGATGTCAAGTGCAATTACGTAGGTGTCTTTTCCCATGTCAAGGGCCTGGTTCCACGTGGTAGATAAGTGGAGTAGCAAGTCTGCCACAGATCTACCTTTCCTGAAGCCAAACTGCTTAGAGTTGAGTAGGTGATGTTTATCCAGAAAAGTTATAATTTTTGTTGCCAAGATTGACTCCATAATTTTCCCAAGAACAGAAAGAAGGGAGATTGGTCTGTAATTTTTGGGGTCTGTTCTGCTGCTTTTCTTGTGAATCGCCACAACTCTTACTTCTTTCCATATTTTGGGCCACTGTTGCGAGTTGAGGCAATTCTGAACAATTATGGTGAGTGGCTGGCATAGCTGATGTGCGCAACGCTTCAAGATCTCTCTCTCTCTCTCTCTCTCTCTCTCTCTCTCTCTCTCTCTCTCTCTCTCTCTCTCTCTCTCTCATCTCCGTCCCTCCCTCTCCCTCCCACTCCCCCATCTTTCCCTCCCTTTCCCCCATCTCTCCCTCCCTCTCCCAAACCCCTCCCTCCCTCTCCCAAACCCCTCCCTCCCTCTCCCAAACCCCTCCCTCCCTCTCCCAAACCCCTTCCTCCCTCTCCCAAACCCCTCCCTCCCTCTCCCCCATCTCTCCCTCCCTCTCCCCCATCTCTCCCTCCTTCTCCCCCATCTCTCCCTCCCTCTCCCTCTATCTCCCACATCTCTAGAGAAAATCGTGTTTACAGAAAATTGTAATATAATAGGTATTACAGAATCTTGGTTAAATACGGATTTCAATGAGAATAGACACTTCCCGGTTATACAATGTTTGAGAAAAGTCGAATCAATAAATATGGAGGAGGCGTTCTGTTTTTTTATCAAAGAAATTCTTAATCCCGTCTTAATGTCAAGAACCTCAAATTGTGAATGTCGATATATCTTATGTACTCTTGAAAAATAGTCAGGGAACTACAATAACACTAGCTTTAATATACAGACTTCCAGCTCAATCTGTGCAAACTGACCAAGAGATTTACGAACAAATTTAAGAAATATGTAACATTCAAGATACCGTAATTCTTGACGACTTTAATTTACCAGTAACTAAGTGGGGCGATATGCTTACTTCTCATTCCGGATATTACCTCTACGCCAACTTGCATGAAAGTTAACTTTTTAAATTTGTTCTATTTCCGACCTATGGTAATAACGTGCTTGACCTTGTACTTGCAACGAAAGAAGACTTAGTGGAGGGTTTGAATTTTGGTGAAGAATTCAGTAACAGCGACCATCGAAAGATCAGTTTCAGTATAAAGTTTAAGGGGAGGTTTTTAGTGTGTTTCCTACTCCTCCATCAAGCTTAAAATTACACCCCCTAGACCCCCTTTCAAGATAAATTTGTACATTTTTCGGTAGAAATATTTCCCGTGCCTCTTAAATTACAGGCTCGCTATCGCTCGCCAGGGAAAAATCGACACCTAAATGGGACGAAAGGTCTTAAAAGTGACATAAATGGGGTGAAAGTTCTTAAAATCGCCAAATTAATGGTGCGAACGTCCTAAAATCTCAAAAGCAATGGGGATAAACATGAGGGAGATAGGGGTAAAGAAAAAAATTCCTCAAGTGGAAATCTCCCCTTAATAGTACTGAATGGAAGAGCAGCAATGAGAAAGTCCCAAATTTCATAAATGCAAACTTTCATAAACTCAGAGCAATACTTGTAGAAACTGATTGGAGCTATTTGAGTAACAATACTGACATAAATAAATCGTGAGAATTTTTCACTACCACTTAATTCAAAGCGGTGCAAGCGTGCATACCATTGAAAAATCGACATACATTCCATAATGATAAGCCTAAATGGTGGAATATAGAGATTGCAAACTGTTTGCATGCGAACAAAATTGCTCATGAAAGATTTAAAACCTCGTAAAATTATGAAGAACGAATAAAATTCATAGATCTACGACGTAAAGCCAAAAAGTTAATTAAGGAAAGTAAAAAGACCCTGGAGTTGTACGTTGCCAATCAAAGTAAATCAAACCCTAAACAAAATCTATAGTTACATCAGAAAGAAGAAAGTAGCCACTTCAATTATTGACAATTATTGGACTGTTAGTAGATGAGAACGGAGATTACACCAAAGATGAAAAACAGATAAGTGATTTCCTTAATACCTTTTTTGCATCAGTTTTTACAACAGAAGACCTTAGTGATATTCCTACAGCAACGCCAGTTCAGTTAGACATTTCTGATGTTCTAAGCAATATCAACATTACAGAGAGAGAAGTACTGAAATGTTTGGAGAAACTTAAGTCAAACAAATCACCTGGACCCGACACAATATCACCTAGAGTTCTAAAAGATGATAAATGTGAGCTCTCCAAACCACTGACAATACTTTTTAATAAATCCTTGCAGTCCGGGACTATGCCTGATGAGTGGAAGCTCGCTAACGTCTATCTATTGCCTGATGCCGTGAACCCCGAAGGGGTGGCCACGAACAAACCGCCCTCATGCACCTCTGTCCCCAGTCAGTCGACGCCCCTCCTCCCAACCAGCACCGCCTTCATTCATATACTTCCTCACTCCATCCTTCCACCTCTCCCTCGGTGCACCTCTCCCTCGGTGCACCTCTCCCTCTCTGTCCTTCCACCTCGCTCTCGTACACCCTCTTAGTCAATCTCTCGCTTTCCTTACATTCCATATGGCCGAACCATCTCAAGTTGTTCCTTTTCACACTTTCCAGCACATCTACCTCCACACCACACCACCTTCTTACTTCCTCATTCGTCTGTCTATCCCTCCATGTAACTCCGCACGCACTTCTCAAGTAACTCATTTCCACCGCTCTCACTCTTGGTCTGAGTCTCTTCCCGAACGTCCATGCTTCGCTTCCGTAAGTTAGTGTCGGGATTACCACACTGTCATGCAAGGACTTCTTCACTTCCATACTGACCACTCTATTTCTTGTTGTTGTTGTTGCTGTTCCCCAGGCTGCCTGGCCGAACAGCCCCAAGGCCCCGAGCAAGGCCTAGGCCATAACCGAGCGCCCCCACAGAACCCTCTCTGCCTACCACAATAAAGCCTGGGTGACCAAAGCCGCTCACAGGCGAGGAGCCGAGGAGGGCGCGGAAACGCCCGGGATACCGAAGCCCACCCAAGGCCCTGTGCTCCTCAGCAATTATAAAGGGAAAGCTGAGGGGCAAAGGAAGAATGTGACGCTTTGGCTCCCAATCTGCCAACCTCGAGAGTTGGCAGTAAGGAGGTTAATCCACGGAAGAGACGCCGCCACTTGAGATCTAGGAAATATATAAGTAAAAGGAACAGTTAGAGTAAGCTATGGGTATGGCAGAGAACGCTCAACTCTCACTCTGATAGACCAGCCCATCACCAATCTATTTCTTGTTACTGCTTTCAATGTTCCTACAACCCTCTTCCCCTATTGCACCCTCTCCCGCACTTCTTCATCCATAGTCCCATCTTTACCCAACATACTGCCCAGATACTTAAAAGAGCTGACAATCTCCATAGTCTGACCGTTCAACTTCACCTAGGCAGCTTCCACTCATTTCCTTCCTTTTTCAGCGATACACCAACATCCACTGCTCTTCCTAGTATTTCTTTCATGACTCCATCCATTTATACAGTAAACAACCATGGGGACATCACACACCCCTGTTTCAACCCAACACTCAGGTCAAAGAACTCGCTCTGCTCATTCTCCACACGTACTGCCGCCTTTGCACCCTCATACATGCTCTTCACTGCTTTCAGCAACTTGCCATCTACTCCGTATATTCTAAGTACTTTCCACATGCCTTCTCTATCCACTCTGTCATAGGCCTTCTCCAAGTCCATAAAGGCACCATACACCTTCTGTTTCTTCTCCAGATATTTCTCCACAACACACTTCAGGGTAAAAATCTGATCTACACATCCTCTTCCCTTCCTAAAACCTCCCTGCTCGTCGCCTATCCATTTCTCTGTTCTCACTCACTCTTTCAATCACTACCCTACTGTACACCTTCCCTACTACGCTTAGAAGACATATTTCTCGGTGGTTACCACACACTCCTCTTACCCCTTTGCCCTTATATAGGGGAACTATTATGCCAGTCTTCCAGTCATCGGGTGCATTCCCCTTCTCCCATGCTAGTTTGCACATTTTCCATACCCATTCGATCACTATCTCACCACCATACCTCAACATTTCCCCACACACTCCATCTGTTCCCGGTGCTTTCCCCAACTTCACTCTTTTCATGGCTTCCCACACTTCTGACCTCCTGATCCCCACCTCCTCCTCCACTACTTCTCCTCTTCTCCCTCCCATACCCCATCCAACTATGTTTGCTGTCCCTTCATTCCTTACATTTAGCAACTCGTTGAAGTACTCCCTCCATCTTTCGACTCTCTCTTGCTTCTCGGCTAGCATTCTCCCAAGCTAACGTAACCTTGATATAAAAAAAAAGGCAAATCTTTAGCTAGTAACTATCGTCCAATTAACTTAACCTCGGTTGTCTGTAAAATGCTAGAAACACTCATAAGAGACAGACTCGTAAATTACTTAGAGGAAAAAACATACTCAAAGATACTCAGCATGGCTTCCGTAACAAACGTTCCTGCTTAACGAACCTCTTAGACTACCTTCACGATATCCTCAACCTATATGACGAGATTAAAGCTGTAGATATTATATACCTTAATTTTCAAAAGGCTTTTGACAAAGTACTCCACAAACGCTTATTGATAAAATTAAAAGCGCATGGAATACAAGGGGGAGTGTTGAGATGGATGGAAAATTAGCTCAGTGAAAGAAAGCAAAGGGTAGTCATAAACGGTAAAGCATCGAAATAGACCAATGTAACTAGCGGGGCACCTCAAGGATTGGTTCTAGGGCCAGTTATCTTCCTAGTTTATATAAATGACATAGATGAGGGCCTCAGCTGTACAATCTCAAAGTTTACAGACAATAAAAAAAAAAAATTGCAAATACTGTACTCTCAAATGAACATGTAGAATATATGCAAAATAACATAGATAAGCTGTTAAGTTGGGCTCAAATTTGGCAAATGAGTTTTAATGCGGATAAATGTAAAGTACTCCATATCGAGACCCGAAATGAGAAAGCAAACTATTCAATATATGGCACTCAGCTTAAGAGTGTAGACAGATAAACTGATTTGGGAGTAACAATATCGAGTAACCTAAAACCCAGTCAACAATGTTCAGCAGTTGTTAAGAAGGCAAATACAAAATTGGCTTTATAAGCAGGTCATTCGAGCTTAAATCCAAAGATGTAATCCTCACACTTTACAATTCCCTAGTCAGTCCTCTTCTGGAATATTGCGTTCAATCCTGGTGCCCCTACTACCAAAAAGATATGGATAAACATGAACGAATTCAACGTAGAGTTACCAAAATTATACCTAATCTAAGAAATAAAACCATACGAGGAGCGTCTTAGAGAATGAAGTTAATTTCCTTTAACCCAGTGCAGATTAAGAGGTGATCTAACTTAAGTGTTCAAAATCATCAAAGGCATCTACAATATGAACTGTAATAAGTACTTTACGATCGACCAATCAAACTACACACGGGGGAATGGTTGCAAAGTTATTGGTAAATCTTTTAACTCGCACAAGTCTCAGAATGTTTTCTTCAATCGAGTTGTGAACTTGTGGAATGGGCTTCTTTGAGATGTTATTGACTGTAGCACCAATGATTCCTTTAACCCGTGGAGCCCCGGCTAGTTTTGTAATGTTTGTTCACCAGAACCCGGCCGGTTTTCAAAAAATGGTTTTATTCCAGAAACAATAGCGAATGGGCTAGGAATGAAGGAAAAACCACGAAAAACCGCTCAAAAAGCTTAAAAAATGGTCCTACAGAGCCCCCGAAAACGTATTTTACAAGAGTAAAAAATTTAAGGCAATTACCCCAAAAAAACAGGTTATTGCGCGCTCATGCACGCACGTGGACTTTTGAGAGTTTTCAACCATCGGCACGGTTGCGTGGGATACGTACACAGTTCCCATACAAATCTGAGCCCTCTTGAGTGGCTACACCTGAGGTTACGGTCGGCGCTATTAGGGTGACGCGTCAGGCGCGTCTCTGGGGCTGTGCGTTACATACATCGCGTCGCTGGGGCTGTACGGGTTAAACATCACCTAGACAAGTACCTCGCCTTAAACCCACGACTGATTGCATTTGTAAATGAATTACCTTTTTCTCAGATACTTTGTGTTATGTTATTGACCCAAATTGTTCCCTACTAACATCTCCTAACCCTGCCAAGGACATTGGTCTTAAGGAAGTGCTTCCCTTTCCAATTGTCCCTTACCCACTCTGAACAACTGTTGGACACTTTGAACAACAGTGATTTAGAGGGCAAGCAACCTCGAGGGATCGCTAGACCTATTGTTGCTTGACTGTCTTTGTACTCCTTTGTACTTTGTACTCTCCCCAGCCCTCCCTCCCTCTCCCCCATCTTTCCCTCCCTCTCCCCCACATCTCTCCCTCCCTCTCCCCCACATCTCTCCCTCCCTCTCCCCCACATATATCCCTCCCTCTCCCACATCACTCCCTTCCTCTCCCACACCTCTCCTCCATACCTCCCTCCCTCTCCCCCAAATCTATCCCTCCCTCTCCTCCACATCTCTCCCTCCCTCTCCTCCACATCTCTCCCTCCCTCCTCCTCACATCTCTCCCTCCCTCCTCCTCACATATCTCCCTCCCTCTCCCCCACATCTATCCCTCCCTCTCCTCCACATCTCTCCCTCCCTCCTCCTCACATCTCTCCCTCCCTCTCCCCCACATCTCTCCCTCCCTCTCCCCCACATATCTCCCTCCCTTCTCCTCACATCTCTCCCTTTCTCTCCCTCCCTCTCCCACACCCGCCGGCTTTAGCACCGCCAACAGCTCCGCATCGCCACTGAGAAAACTCGATCCTAATTTGAGTATTTCATATCCCAATTCCCTTTATTACAAAGGAGTACAAAGGAAATCAAGCAACAACAGGTCTAGTGACCCTTCTAGATTGCTTGTCCTCCAAAACACTGAGGATCAAGTGTCCAAACAGTGGTTTAGAGTGGGTAAGGGAACATTGGAAAGGGAATTACTGACCTGGAACTAATGTCCGTGGCAGGATTAGGAAGTTAGTAGAGGACAGATGGGTTAGTAACTGAGGGGGGGATAAAATAAAGTAATTCATTTACAAACGCAGTCAGTCGCGGGTTTAATGAGAGATATTTGTCTAGGCGGAGTTTAAATGAATCAACGGTGATGCAGTCTATAACGTTTCGGGGAAGCCCATTCCACAAGTTGACAACTCGATTGAAGAAGAAATTCTTAGATTCGTGCGAGTTAAAAGATTTACCAATAATTTTGCAACCGTTTCCCCGCGTGTAATTAGATTGGTCGATAGTGAAGTACTTACTACAGTTCATATTATCGATGCCTTTGATGATTTTGAACACTTGAATTAAGTCACCTCTTAATCTGCGCTGGGTTAAAGGAAATAGATTTAATTCTCTAAGACGCTCTTCGTATGGTTTGTTCTTTAGGCTAGGTATCATTTTGGTAACTCTACGTTGAACTCATTCTAGCTTGTTTATATCTTTTTGGTAATAAGGGCACCAGGATTGAACGCAGTATTCCAGAAGAGGGCGGACTAAGGAATTGTAAAGGGTTAGGATAACTTCTTTGGATTTATGCTCAAATGACCTGCCTATAAAGCCAATTATTTTGTTTGCCTTCTTAACAACTTCTGAACATTGTTGACTCGGTTTTAGGTTACTCGATATTGTTACTCCCAGATCGGTTTCTCTGTTTACATTCTTAAGGTGAGTGCCATTCATCGAATAGTTTGCTTTCTCATTTAGGTATCCGACATGTAGTACTTTACATTTATCCGCATTGAAACTCATTTGCCAAATTTGGGCCCAACATGACAAATTATCTAGATTGTGTTGCATATTGTCAACTTGTTCTTTTGAGAGTACGCTATTTGCAATTTTTGTATCGTCAGCAAATTTTGAGATTGTACAGGTGAGACCCTCTTCTATGTCGTTGATGTAAATTAGAAAGAGAATTGGTCCTAGTACCGATCCCTGGGGTACCCCGCTACTTACATTGGTCCATTTAGATGCCTTACCGTTTATGACTACCCTTTGCTTTCTGTTGCTGAGCCAATTTTCTATCCATTTCAACACACCGTCTTGTATTCCATGCGCTTTTAGTTTTAGCAGTAAACGTTTGTGGGGAACTTTGTCAAAGGCCTTTTGAAAATCAAGGTATATAATATCTACAGCTTTACTCTCATCGTAGAGGTTGAGGATATCGTGGAAGAAGTCTAAGAGGTTTGTTAAACAGGAACGTTTTTTGCGAAAGCCGTGTTGAGTATCTTTAAGTGTGTTATTTTCCTCTAAGTGATTTACGAGTCTGTCTCGTATGACCGTTTCTAGCATTTTACATACAACTGAGGTTAAGCTAATTGGACGATAGTTACTGGGTAGGGATTTGCTGCCTTTTTTTAATATCGGTGTTACGTTGGCTAGCTTCCACTGATCAGGCATAGTTCCAGACTGCAAGGATTTATTGAATAGTAATGTCAGTGGTTGGAGAGCTCATCCTTAGCTTCCTTTAGAACTCTAGGCGAGATTGTATCAGGTCCTGGCGTTTTATTTACCTTGAGTTTATCTAAACAATTCAATACTTCTCTCTCTGTAACGGTGATATTGCTTAGAACATCTGAATTATCAATCTGAATCGCCGATGGTGTAGGGATATCACTGAGGTTTTCTGTTGTAAAAACTGATGCAAAGAAGGTATTGAGGGCATTACTCATTTGTACTTCGTCTTTGGTGTATTCTCCATTTTCATCGACTAACGGTCCAACAGTTGAAGTAACTACTTTTTTCTTTCTGATATAACTATAGAATTCTTTCGTTACATGAACAGTAGTTAAGTGCTTGTTTAACCTCCACATAGTTCTGTAGTTGCCGTGCATGTTATTTTATTGCTTTTCTGACTGATAAACATTGTTGTTTACATTTGCTATCCTAGCTTGTAGCGGACGACGCACGCCTGGTCGACCTAGCTTTGTATTTTCTTATTAACTCTAGTAGTTATCGTATTCAGTATCCTACTGTAGCTATATATATCTGTAATTTTAGTTGTTGCTTGCATGATCTTGTAGTAACCTTTGACTGATAACTTTGTTTATCTAAATATAATCCTGCTTGACTAGCCTACAGTGACACCAGCGCCATCTGTTGATACAGTATATTAACCCCTTGTGTGCAGTTACACTTTATTCTTATATAATCTCTATTTGGTGAATTGTATATTTAGTTACATATTATATATTATATATATATATATGTATATATATATATATATATATATATATATATATATATATATATATATATATAATTATATATATATATATATATATATTTGTTTTGCTTTTTTAGGTAGGTTATCACCCCTGGTAGCCTACTTCTGCATATTTCATACTTTTTTGTTTTTGGTTATTTTTGTTTTCGGTTAGTCTAGGCTATCATCCCTGGTGGCCTATTTCTGCGTACGGTACTTCAATTTTAAAATGTTCAGCTAGGCTATCACCGCTGATGGCCTATTTCTGCGTACCGGTATTTCATAATTTTTGTTTTCGGTTAGTCTAGGCTATCATCCCTGGTGGCCTATTTCTGCATGCTTCAATTTTTAAATTTTCAGTTAGGCTATCACCGCTGGTGGCCTATTTCTGCGTACCGGTATTTCATAATTTTTGTTTTCGGTTATTTTTGTTTTCGGTTAGTCTAGGCTATCACCGCTGGTGGCCTATTTCTGCGTACCGGTATTTCATAATTTTTTTTTTCGGTTATTTTTGTTTTCGGTTAGTCTAGGCTATCATCCCTGGTAGCCTATTTCTGCGTACTTCAATTTTTTAATTTTCAGTTAGGCTATCACCGCTGGTGGCCTATTTCTGTGTACCGGTATTTCATAATTTTGGTATTCGGTTAGGATAGGCTATAACCCTTGGTGGCCTATTTCTGTTTAAATAAACATAAAATTGTTTTCGGTTCGGCTATCACTGCGTATTCAAATTTAATTTTGTTTTGTTTTAATTTTCGGTTAGGCTATCACCGCTGATAACCTATTTGTGTGTATTTCAACATTTTTGTTTTCGGTTAGGCCTATTTAAGTAAGTGAAGCGACCTGAAGGGAGTGAAGTGTTTTTAAAGTGAGTTTAGTGTTTTTAAAGTGAGTTAAGTGTTTTTAAGTGAGTGAAGTGATCTGAAGAAAGTGATCGTCACCATGCCTCGTGCCTGTACGAACTGCGCCGGTAGGTTTGGTGCTTCCATGTTTGCTCCTGCCGATCCACAAGTCTGCCGACTCTGCCAGCAACGAGAGGATTTGACAGCAAAATTGGATGAAGCCCACAACAAGATCAACGCCCTCACCAGGAAGCTGGAATCACTCCAAGAGTTTGTAGCACTCAACGTTGGAGTATCACTAACTCCAATTGTTTCAACTCCAGCATCCACCACCGCCCCAACGTCATCTGCCAACTATCCAACACCTGCAGTAGACACTGCAGCAGATGCTTCTGACGAACCTGAGCCGACATCAAACCAGGACAGCCGCCCTGTTCACCTTAGTCTCTCCCCCACTCCTCGTGCAAGAAGCCTGCTAACACGAACAGTACCAACCCCTCGCCCCCGTTCTAACCACTCCTCTCCCCGATCTGTATGTAGAGTCCCGCCACCACAGGTTTCCGGATTTACACCAGTGAGGAACGGTGCACGGCCAACGCAGAAAAGGTCTCATCTACCAGTCACAATGTCAAACAGATTTGAGATATTGGTAGAGATGGAAGACGAACCAGAAGAGACCAGGCTCGTTGGGGATTCCATCCTACGAGGACAGGTCGAAGAGTTCTGCGACAGAGTCCCAAATCAACGAACAAGATTTTGCATCCCAGGAGTTGGACTGGACGACATTGTGGAAGCCTTCGAAGATACCACAAAGGATGCAAATGAAAATACACTTTTTGTAATCCATGCTGGTTCAAATGACGTCATGCGCACCAGATCCGAAGAGTTGATGGAGAAATATCGCAAGATGATCCAGCACTACAAAAACAAGTCAAGGAATATCATCATCTCAGGCATTCTCCCCAAGATCGACGCACCTGACAAATTCTACGACAAGGCCTTAAGCACAAATAGCCGACTAAACTATTTGTGTCTGAGGGAAGAAGTTGAATTCATCAACCTCTGGGACAACTTCTACAACCAGCCTACTCTGTTCCGCAAGGATGGCACTCATCTAAACCCTGTGGGTTCAGCACGCATGGGTCGTCTCCTACACGAAGCAGTCCGCAGCCATGGATCAAAAAACGCCATCCGAGAAGAAGCAGCAGTGACATAAATCATCCAACGCCAAGAAAAAAACAGAGGCAACCGAGCACCACCAGTGATAAGGACCGAAGACAGCGAGGACCGAGGACAGCCATGAACATAAATGTAGATCCGACAAGAACCAAAAATATTATTAAAGAGCGTTCCGTGAGTTCTAAAATAACAAATTTAAAGGTTTTCTATGCAAACGCTCGTAGCATACGCAATAAATTTTCAGATTTAGAGGAGCTAGTGTTTACAGAAAATTATGATGTGATTGGCATAACAGAATCTTGGCTCAATACAGAAGATAGAGACTTTTTAGCAGAGTATTCACTTCCCGGTTATGTAATGTTTGAGAAAAGCCGAATAAATCGAAATAGAGGTGACGTTTTACTTTATATCAAAGAAAGTCTTAACCCTACCCTCTTGTCAAAACCTCAAATTTTGAACGTCGACGCATCTTTTGTGCTAATAAAGAATAATAAAGGTACAAAAATAATACTTGCATTAATATACAGACCTCCAGCTCAATCAGTGCAAACTGACCGAGAAATTTACGAACAAATTGCAGATGTAAGTAACTCACAAGATACCGTAATTTTTGGCGACTTTAATTTACCTGTGACCAAGTGGGGCGATACTCTTACTTCACACTCCGGACACGACTTGTATACGAACTTGCAAGAGAGTTCGCTTTATCAATTTGTTCGAACGCCGACCCGTGGTAATAACGTTCTTGACATTGTACTTGCAACAAAAGAAGAGTTAATAGAGAATTTGAATGTTGGTGATGAATTCAGTAACAGCGACCATCGTACGATAACTTTCACTTTAAAGTTTACTAGTAACGAACCAAATAGTAGCATCGAAAAAGTCCCTAATTTCAAAAAAGCAAACTTCCATAAACTTAGAGCTATGTTTAAAGAAACTGACTGGAGCTTTTTAATTAACAATAACGACATAAATACATCTTGGAAGTTATTCGAAACCACTTCCCTAAAAGCAGTGCAACACTGTATACCATCGAAAATACGGCGTCCAGGCCAAAATAATAAGCCCAAATGGTGGAATAAAGATATTTCAAACTGCCTGCTTTCTAAAAAATTTGCTAATGATAGATTAAAATCCTCACAAAATGACGAAGAACGGGTGAAATTTGTAGAGCTACGACGCAAAGCCAAAAAGTTAATTAAGCAAAGTAAAAAGACCCTAGAGTTACATATTGCGAATCAAAGTAAAACAAACCCGAAAGAATTCTATAGTTACAGTATATCAGAAAGAAAAAAGTAGTTACTTCAACTGTTGGACCGTTAGTCGATGAAAACGGAGAATACACCAAAGACGAAGTACAAATGAGTAATGCCCTCAATACCTTCTTTGCATCAGTTTTTACAACAGAAGACCTCAGTGATATCCCTACACCATCGCCGATTCAGATTGATAATTCAGATGTTCTAAGCAATATCACCGTTACAGAGAGAGAAGTATTGAATTGTTTAGATAAACTCAAGGTAAATAAAACGCCTGCACCTGATACAATCTCGCCTAGAGTTCTAAAGGAAGCTAAGGATGAGCTCTCCAAACCACTGACATTACTATTCAATAAATCCTTGCTGTCTGGAACTATGCCTGATCAGTGGAAGCTAGCCAACGTAACACCGATATTCAAAAAAGGCAGCAAATCCCTACCCAGTAACTATCGTCCAATTAGCTTAACCTCAGTTGTATGTAAAATGCTAGAAACGGTCATACGAGACAGACTCGTAAATCACTTAGAGGAAAATAACATACTTAAAGATACTCAACACGGCTTTCGTAAAAAACGTTCCTGTTTAACAAACCCCTTAGACTTCTTCCACGATATCCTCAACCTCTACGATGAGAGTAAAGCTGTAGATATTATATACCTTGATTTTCAAAAGGCCTTTGACAAAGTTCCCCACAAACGTTTACTGCTAAAACTAAAAGCGCATGGAATACAAGACGGTGTGTTGAAATGGATAGAAAATTGGCTCAGCGACAGAAAGCAAAGAGTACAAAGGAGTACAAAGTACAAAGGAAATCAAGCAACAACAGATCTAGTGACCCTTCTAGGTTGCTTGTCCTCCAAAACACTGAGGATCAAGTGTCCAAACAGTGGTTTAGAGTGGGTAAGGGAACATTGGAAAGGGAATTACTGCCCTGGAACTAATGTCCGTGGCAGGATTAGGAAGTTAGTAGGGGACAGATGGGTTAGTAACTGAGGGGGGGGGGGATAAAATAAAGTTATTAATTTACAAACGCAGTCAGTCGCGGGTTTGATGCGAGATATTTGTCTAGGCGGAGTTTAAATGAATCAACGGTGATGCAGTCTATAACGTTTCGGGGAAGCCCATTCCACAAGTTGACAACTCGATTGAGAGAGAAATTCTTAGATTCGTGTGAGTTAAAAGATTTACCAATAATTCTGCAACCGTTTCCCCGCGTGTAATTAGATTGGTCGATAGTGAAGTACTTACTACAGTTCATATTGTCGATGCCTTTGATGATTTTGAACACTTGAATTAAGTCACCTCTTAATCTGCGCTCGGTTAAAGGAAATAGATTTAATTATCTAAGACGCTCTTCGTATGGTTTGTTCTTTAGGCTAGGTATCATTTTGGTAACTCTACGTTGAACTCGTTCTAGCTTGTTTATATCTTTTTGGTAATAAGGGCACCAGGATTGAACGCAGTATTCCAGAAGAGGGCGGACTAAGGAATTGTAAAGGGTTAGGATAACTTCTTTGGATTTATGCTCAAATGACCTGCCTATAAAGCCAATTATTTTGTTTGCCTTCTTAACAACTTCTAAACATTGTTGACTCGGTTTTAGGTTACTCGATATTGTTACTCCCAGATCGGGGTCTCTGTTTACATTCTTAAGCGAAGTGCCATTCATCGAATAGTTTGCTTTCTCATTTAGGTATCCGATATGTAGTACTTTACATTTATCCGCATTGAAACTCATTTGCCAAATTTGGGCCCAACATGACAATTTATCTAGATTGTGTTGCATATCGTCAACTTGTTCTTTTTAGAGTACGCTATTTGCAATTTTTGTATCATCAGCAAATTTAGAGATTGTACAGGTGAGACCCTCATCTATGTCGTTGATGTAAATTAGAAAGAGAATTGGTCCTAGTACCGATCCCTGGGGTACCCCGCTACTTACATTGGTCCATTTAGATGCCTTACCGTTTATGACTACTCTTTGCTTTCTGTCGCTGAGCCAATTTTCTATCCATTTCAACACACCGTCTTGTATTCCATGCGCTTTTAGTTTTAGCAGTAAAGAGTAGTAAAGAGTAGTAAAGAGTAGTCATAAGTAGTCATAAACGGTAAGGCATCTAAATGGACCAATGTAAGTAGCGGGGTACCCCAGCGATCGGTACTAGGACCAATTTTCTTTCTAATTTACATCAACGACATAGATGAGGGTCTCGCCTGTACAATCTCGAAATTTGCTGACGATACAAAAATTGCAAATAGCGTACTCTCAAAAGAACAAGTTGACGATAAGCAACACAATCTAGATAAATTGTCATGTTGGGCCCAAATTTGGCAAATGAGTTTCAATGCGGATAAATGTAAAGTACTACATATCGGATACCTAAATGAGAAAGCAATCTATTCGATGAATGGCACTCAGCTTAAGAATGTAAACAGAGAAACCGATCTGGGAGTAACAATATCGAGTAACCTAAAACCGAGTCAACAATGTTCAGAAGTTGTTAAGAAGGCAAACAAAATAATTGGCTTTATAGGCAGGTCATTTGAGCATAAATCCAAAGAAGTTATCCTAACCCTTTACAATTCCTTAGTCCGCCCTCTTCTGGAATACTGCGTTCAATCCTGGTGCCCTTATTACCAAAAAGATATAAACAAGCTAGAACGAGTTCAACGTACAGTTACCAAAATGATACCTAGCCTAAAGAACAAACCATACGAAGAGCGTCTTAGAGAATTAAATCTATTTCCTTTAACCCAGCGCAGATTAAGAGGTGACTAAATTCAAGTGTTCAAAATCATCAAAGGCATCGACAATATGAACTGTACTAAGTACTTCACTATCGACCAATCTAATTACACGCGGGGAAACGGTTGCAAAATTATTGGTAAATCTTTTAACTCGCACGAATCTAAGAATTTCTTCTTCAATCGAGTTGTCAACTTGTGGAATGGGCTTCCCCGAAACGTTATAGACTGCATCACCGTTGATTCATTTAAACTCCGCCTAGACAAATATCTCGCATCAAACCCGCGACTGACTGCGTTTGTAAATGAATAACTTTATTTTATCCCCCCCTCAGTTACTAACCCATCTGTCCCCTACTAACTTCCTAATCCTGCCACGGACATTAGTTCCAGGGCAGTAATTCCCTTTCCAATGTTCCCTTACCCACTCTAACCCACTGTTTGGACACTTGATCCTCAGGTGTTTTGGAGGACAAGCAACCTAGAAGGGTCACTAGATCTGTTGTTTCTTGATTTCCTTTGTACTCCTTTGTACATCTCTCCCTCCCTCCTCCTCACAATCTTTCCCTTCTCTCACTACATCTCTCCCACACCCTCCACCTCTCACACTCCCACTCCACCATCCTCCCTCACTCCATCTCTCCCCATCTCCCACCACTCCCATCTCTCCCTCCCTCATCCCCATCTCTCCCACATCTCCCTCCCTCTCCCATCTCTCCCTCCCTCTCCCCCATCTCTCCCTCCCTCTCCTCCATCTCTCCCTCCCTCTCCCCATCTCTCCCTCCCTCCCCTCTCCCCCATCTCTCCCTCCCTCTCCTCCAATCTCTCCCCCCATCTATCCCTCCCTCTCCCCCATCTATCCCTCCTCTCCCCATCCTCTCCCTCTCCCCCATTTATCCCTCCCTCTCCCCCATCTCTCCCTCCCTCTCCCCCATATCTCTCCCTCCCTCTCCCCCACATCTCTACCTCCCTCTCCAACATCTCTCCCTCCTTCTCCCCCACATCTCTCCCTCCCTCTCCCCCATCTCTCCCTCCCCTCTCCCCCTTTTCTCCCTCCCTCTCCCCCTTTCTCCTCCCTCTCCCCCTTTTCTCCCTCCCTCTCACCCCATCTCTCCCTCCCTCTCCCCCACATATCTCCCTCCCTCTCCCCCACATCTCTCCCCTCCCTCCCCCTCACATCTCTCCCTCCCTCTCCCCCATCTCTCCCTCCCTCTCCCCCCATTTCTCCCTCCCTCTCCCCCCATTTCTCCTCCCTCCCTCTCCCCCATCTCTCCCTCCCTCTCCCCCTTTTCTCTCTCCCTCCCTCTCCCCCCACATATCTCCCTCCCTCTCCCCCACATCTCTCCCTCCCCTCCTCCTCACATCTCTCCC
>JBAKBP010034644.1:0-20466 GCA_037953745.1 Lithodes maja | reverse complement strand
GGTAGTTTAGAAATTAAAAATTTGTACCAGACTCTATCGAAGGCTTTCAATATGTCTAGTGCAATAGAAAAGGTCACACCGAAGTCCCAAAAGGAGGATGACCAAGAGTTAGTAAGATATGAAAGAAGATCACCAGTAGAGCGACCTTTAACCTCTGAAGTGCGCACGGGGGTAAATGAAAACCTCCCCCTGTGCTGACGTATTTGAGGTTTTTCGTCACTAAAATATTCATTGTACCATTAATAGCATTAATAATTATCCATATGCGCCTATTATGGGTTGATTATAAAGGTATTAACCTGAAACAACAATAAAACGAGTGAAAACAGCGTTTGGATGGTCAAAATCGGAGATATAGCCCGCGAGTTGTATAATCTATGGGTGAGGCAAACTCCTTTCCCGCCAATTTCCCCCAAGGCCACTGAGACACAGTCGATCGATACTCTCTCTCTCTCTCTTGCACTCGATGGCCATCAGTGATGACAACACCCTGCTTGCAACTCGCTAATGTTAGCACGAAAATATACCTCAGAATAAGGGAATAATAGGGAAAATAGGTGATAACAGAGGAATAGGAGGAAAGTGGGGAAGGAGGGGAGGTAGAGGACTGAGATTTTGCATGGCCCAGGGGCAAAAAAAAAAAAAAAAAAAAAAAAAAAAAAAAATAAAAAATAATTTTTTTTTCGATGTAAAAAGTTGATTTTTAGTTTTACTTACTCCAGAGAGTCTTCCCGCAGTCCGCCGGCCGAACTCTAAAGAGTCTTCCCGCAGTTCCCGGGTTAAGGAAGCCATACTGGCGATCTGAGAGTAGATTATGAGAAGAGAAATGCTTAAGAAATGTGTAAGCAAGAATAGATTCAAAAAATTTAGAGATACAAAAGATGAGAGCAATTGGACGATAGTTGGAGGGTTGAGAGCGGTCACCCTTCTTTGGGACAGGTTGAATGAGAGCAAAATTCCAGCAAGAAGGGAAGACGTTAGAGGAGAGACAGAGACGAAAGAGTTTGCCTAGGCAGGGAGTCAGCACTCGAGTACAGATTTTTTAATACAACAGGAGGAACACCGTCCGGACCGTACGCCTTCTTAGTATTAAGCTCAGAGAGGGTAGAAAATACATCTTTAGAAGAGATTAGGATATTAGGCATAAGTAGGAGAGACAGGGGTGGAGAGGGAGGAATAGCACCGAAATCATTCAAGGTGGACTTTCTAGCAGAAGTTTGAGCGAAGAGTTCAGCTTTGTCAGAGGAAGATGTGATGGTTGTGCCATCAGAGTGGAAAAGGGGAGGGAAAGATGAGGAAGAAAAATTGTTGGAGAGATTTTTGGCTTGATGCCAGAAAGCTTGGGAAGAGCTAGAGTTGGAGAGTTCAGTGCATTTATCATTGATGAAAGAGTGTTTGGCAAGTCGAAGAACAGATTTGGCTTGATTCCGGGGAGAAGCATAGGAAGAATGAGATTCTTGAGTCTTAAGGCGTCGGTACCATTTGAATGCTTCCTCCTTGTTGTGGACAGCAGTAGAACAAACGTGAGTAAACCAAGATTTTTTTGCATTAGACCGAGAGAAAGAAAATGAAATGCATGCTTCCATGCCTCAGAGGATTACCTCCGTTATGCGTTCAGCACTCTCCGAGGGTCCCCGGCCACAGAAGCAAAAGTCATTCCATGGGAATTCAAAGAAGTACTGCCGAAGAGCCTCCCAGTCGGCAGCGCCAAAGTGCCACAAGCGCCGCCAGTTGGGAGGATCGGGTGGCCGTACTGAAGAGAATAGGAGAGGTGACAGATATTAGGGTATGGTCAGAGGAGCCCAAAGGAGAGAAAAGATTTAATGTATAAGCAGAATTGTTAGAGGTTAGAAATAAGTCAAGAATGTTGGGCCGATCTCCGAAGCGATCCAGGATACGGGTAGGTTGCTGGACTAACTGCTCTAGGTCGTTTAAGATAGAAAAGATGTAGGCTTGTTCGCCAGGTTGATCAGTGGAAACAGAGGAGAGCCATTGGTGGTGGTGAACATTGAAATCCCCTAAGATGGAGATTTTTGCAAAAGGAGAGATGGACAAAATGTGTTCCACTTTAGAAGTTAGATAGTCAAAGAATTTTGGATAGTCAGTAGAATTAGAGGAGAGATAGACAGCGAAGAAATATTTAGTTTGAGAGTAACAAGAAAGCTTTAGCCAAAGAGTTGAGAATTCAGAAGAATTTAAGTTGGGAACGCGAGAGAAAGTAAGATTGTTGCGTACATAGACGCAACATCTACCTCTGGCTCGAAACTGAGGATAGAGATAGTAGGAGGATACAGAGAAGGGTTTGCTGTCAGTAGTCTCAGACCACTGTCTCGGTGAGAAAGAGAAGGATCAGGGTTGGTAGAGGATTGGCGTGTTCCACAGAGAGGAAGTTATAAGAAAGGCCACGAATGTTACTTAAATTAATAGTAAGAGTAGAAGGTGGTGGTCCAGAACATTTGGTGAGTCATTACCAGGGGACAGACTGATGGGGGCATCTCTGCCCCCCCCCCTCCTCCTCTCCCCCCCCCCCCCCCCACCCTGGGGACTCCAAGGTGGGTCGAGGTTTTGTAATTTTGTATTTTCTTTGGAAAAGTTAGTGTAGTATGTAAGGTGTTTGTAGTATAATTTTTTGATAGGAGGAGAAGGTGTTTTGGAGGGCAGACTGGGGATGCCCTCAATATTGAAAGGATCAGCTAGGGAGGCCAGGTGGTGAAACAGGAGTTTCACCGGTCCTTATCAGTCACCTAACACTCCCCGGGAGTACCGCCCTGTACGGCTGGCGTCTACAGCCTCCTAACATAATATTATATATATATATATATATATACAGAATATATTTATATACTGTATATATATATATATATATATATATATATTTTTTTTTTTTTTTATATATATATTTATAAATATATATATAAATATATATACTATATATATATATATATATATATATATATATATATATATATATATAGAGAGAGAGAGAGAGAGAGAGATAGAGAGAGATATATACAGTATATATGTGTGTGTGTGTGTGTATGTGTGATCAAAGTTAAGTTTTGGTTAACCCTTTGACAACAGGAAATTGTTCATGACCGAAACACAATTCTTTAGTTTGAGCCAGAATGCACAATCCATTTTGTCCTTATTTTACTGGAGTAATTACTTGAGACAGTTTTAACCCACTTACCTATGACTCGTCTTTCCTAACCTAATCAAAATAATTTATAATACTACCAAAAATGATACCAAATAAGGTCGTTTGTACTGAATGGGTTAAACTTGTGTGAGTGGACAAATTTCGAGTGTCCTACAACTGAGATAGTACTGTCGTCGTGTAATTGTAAATCTTGCCGGAGATGGTTCATATATTGGTTTATATCAACACGAGATTATGCTTGTCTACTTATTATATTCTATGTCTATTGCTTACATTGACTAGCATTTCACCCTGCAATTTGCTTCTAACGAGCTTATCACACGAAAATATTTATTGTCAACCTATGATCTGACAATACAAATTATATTCTGGCATCATTGAGAGCATTTGCCATTGGTATTGTCAACTACACTAGAGGTAGGGAATAATCGGTGGCAAAAATGATAAAAGTAAATTTTAGAATCTGGCAGATCAGAGTTTTGAACCAACATTGTGTAAAAGGGCTCTCTTGTGGTAACCCCATAACACCACAAGGCCATTTGCTTCATAGTTTCTTATAGTGCTGAGCTTGCGTTGATAGCTGAAACACACATGAGAGAAAGCAGTCTCAAAATATTTGAAATTATTCAGGAAGACGTAAATATAAAGTTATAATACTGGTATTGTGTAGCCTATACATTTGGTATATTGTAGGCACTAATCGGGCGTGGCAGTACTCAGGGGAGGCCTCATAGGCATGTGATTAAGAGTTGCTGGATATCTTGTTAAATTTGCCTGGCTTCCCTTACTGATTTTTTATTGTGACTCACCTACACAGAGTGATTAAGCTAGCTCTCGCAAAGACCTCCTCCTCTTACCACTACACTAAACAATTACACCTATTACCTGTCCTATCTCTTCAATGCAGCCACCCAATCCTCCAAGCTGGTGGTGTTTGTGGCATGTTTGCACTGCCTACTGGGAGTACTTCCTCTTTGGCAGTACTTCTTTGATTTTCCATGGAGTGAGTTTTGCTTTTGTAGCTGGGGTTCCTCGGAGTATACTGAACGCATTCATCTCATGGTAACATACATTCCATTTTCTTTCTCTCAATCTAAAGTAGAATAATCTTGCTTTTGCTCCTGCTGTTTCTACTGCTGTCAATAATCAAGAGAAAGCATTCAAACAGTGCCATCACCTTCAAATTCACGAAATGTGTACTCCTAATGTACTGTATCTGCCCGGAATCAAGCCAAATCTGTTCTCCGACTTGTCAAAATATTTTCATCAATATACAATTTATTGAACTTTCTAAGTCTCGCTCTTCCCATTCTTGTTGGCATCTAGTCAAAACCTTTTCCCACAATTTTACTTCCTCCTCCTTCCCTCCACTTTTCCACTCCGACGGCACCACCGCCACTTCATCCTCTGACAAATCTGAACTCTTTGCTCAGAATTTTGCTAAAAACTTTACCTTGGAAGAGTCTGGTGCCATTAATCCCTCTTCATCCCTCTCTCTCTCTTACTTATGCCTAATGACTTAATCTATTCTAAGGCTGTAGTATCTGCTCTCTGTGTGCATAATACAAAGAAGGCATAGTAACCTGATGGTGTAACTCTTGTTGTGGTCAAAACAGTTTTTCCGTGCTGACCCCCAGCCTAAGCAAACTCTATCGCCTCTGTCGTTTCTCTAACATCTTCCCTTCTTGCTGAAAGTTTGCTCTCATTCAACCTGTCCCAAAGAAGGGTGACCGCTCACAGCCCTCCGTCTATCGCTCAGTTGCTCTTATAGCATGCATCCCTGAATTATTTTGATCTATTCTTAAATTCAAATTTGTTAAGCATTTCACTTTCCATAATTTATTTTTTGATTGCCAGTATGATTTTCTTAAAGTTTTTTTTTTTTTTAAAGGCTACTGGTTATCATCTTTCTTAGCTGACTATCTTTTAGTCATCCACCTTTACAGACTTCAATAAGACAATGTTTATTGTAAATTGAATTGAATTTTTTTAATTGAAATATTTGTATTTAGCCTTTAGTATACAATACAATTTTGCTTACAAATGATTTGTTAAAAACAAAAATATATAATAATAATACAAAAAAATAAGGCTGAGCCTTGTGAGAGATGTCTCTCTTAAAGGCACATGTTAGATATATCCAAAGCCTTTGATAGAGTCTGGCACGAATCCCTTGTTTCCAAGGTACCATCCTTGGGGTTCCATCACTCTACCTGTGCCTTAATCTTTAATTTCCTCTTTGACCATTCCATAGCCGTCATTGTGGACGGCCATCGCTCACTTCCCAAACCTAAAATATCCGGGGTTCCTTAGGGTTCTGTTATATCTCCAGTTATATTTCTAATATGTGTTATTTATCTTCTCAACTGTACTTCTAATCCCATCATCTCATACGCCAATGACTCTACTTTACAGTATTCAACTTGCTTTACACTTCATCCTACCATGCAGTTACTTCAAGACTCAGGTGATGAGGCCATATAATACCTATCTTCTAATCTATCAACTATTTCCTATTGGGGCAGAGATAGCCATGACGCTTTTATTGCTTCCAAAACACTAACTCTCCATCTCTCTACCCGATACAATCTTCCACACGACTATCACTTACTATTCAACAACATACAGATCAATCCTTCGTCTTCTCTCAATATTGTTAGTGTTTCGTTTTCGTCTGACCTTTCTTGGAAAGACCATATTACCATTCTGGCTAAAACAGAATACCAAAATTTAAGTGTGGTCAACCGTCTCTGTGGGTTCTTCATCCCCACACAGTTTCTTGCTATATATAGAGGTGCAGTGTGCCCATGTATCGAATAGTGTTTGCTTGTGAGGGGAGGTTCAACCTATACTGCACTTCTCGAAAGGGTAGAGTCAAAAGCATTTCATTTCATCAATGCATCTCCTCTTACAAATTCCTTACAATATCTCTCTACACGCAGCAATGTTGCTTCTCTCTCACTCTTCTACCACTATTACAATAATCAGTGTTCTTCAGAACTTTCTCAGTGTAGACCTCCTCTCTTAACCCTGCTCAGGCATATTTGTTCCATATGGTGTCCGTGCGCATGCGTAAAACACGTTTTTCGCGAATATTTCACAGCCGGAGGCCGATGACAAGAAGTTACGACGACGAGCAGTCAGTCCGCATGGTCCTACGACTGGGAGAGGGTGTGAGCCGCCGCTCTCTCTCCTCCCCTTTCCAGTAGCAACCTGACCGGTCACCATATGGGGTCCATAATCCCAAATGTGTACTAAAAATTTCCCCTTCGTATCAAACTTTTTTATAGCCCCAGAGTTCTGCCTTGTTGTCACCCAAGACCCTCAGCCATCCCCTCCACGGCCCTGCAACCAAATTAATCCAGTGTATGTAATGTATGAGATATGCTTCACTTTTGTTGACCCCTTTGTTTTCACTATTTTTTTTTTTTTTTTTTTTTTTTAAGACTTAATATTTACAGTAGTGAAATTTGCTCTTAACATAATATTAAGCATTAATTGTAGTTTCTATTGGTAACAAGACATTTAAAATCCATCTGTTAGTTTTCGGGTGAGAGCCGTTTAAAGTGCTGGTAACCATATGGGGCCACATTGCTAATTACGTCACACTTCTGAAACATTACCTGAGCAGGGTTTTAAAGAGAGTAGGTGGTACCCGCCTTTTCAGCACATTCCCATCCCTATTCAGTCCAAGTCTCTAACCCTCGATTAAACCAATTTTCCCAGTCTTTTTTCCACATAACAAGTAAACTCTGGAGCTCTCTCCTCCAATCTATCTTCCCTTATCGTATGCCTTTAACACCTTACGAGCGGGCCCGTCAGTAACTTCTAGTACCCGCCAAGCGGGTGGTTTTACCCTAAATGACCTTGTTTCCGTGCTCTTTTTCATGCATAAACAAGAGCCAGAGCGTAATACAATTATGTATCCCTGAAAGGGCGTTAATTGAGCTTTCGAATGACACCAGAACCACCCTTCTACGACCACGCGTTCTCTTGCAACGATCGTGCAAGACGAAGGGAAAATCCCTAAAATACGGTAATTTCCTTACATAATTCTCTGTGTAGCGAGGTAGTGAGTGTGGGTGTGTGTGGAGCAGACGTCAGTAGTTGCGCGGGACCCGTGCCGAGCGGTCATGAGCCGACCTAGGCTCCTCCCATCGCCCGTCTCTCTCTCAGAGCCATTATTGCTCAAAAATTGCACACAGACTTAAGTCGGGCCCCACCACATAGCCCTTGGTTCTCTAGCCTGACTTAAGTCCACTCCCGCTAGACAAGGGTTAACATGTATTCAGATATTTTGATTCTAACATACCTTGAATTTGGCTCTATATCTTCATTTCATTTATTTTGGTATTTTCTATTTTTTTTTTTTGGGGGGGGGACTTGTTACAGGCAGCTTTGCTTTTGGCTCCTTCATACACGTAGACAGAAAAACATAGCACAGTTTAAATTATTCCTCAAAGTAAATACATATACTACTGTATCTTTCTAAATTTATAAGTAAGATAGTCATTAAATTGTATCATAGCATTACCATTATTGTCTAAGTAAATACAAAAACAATGGCATTTTGTTGAAATGTATTATATATTATATAGATAAAGAAAGAAAATACATCTCCTTGGAAAAATTATTATACACAGATTTGAAATTTAGGATGTTTACTGACTCAATATTGTTCTGTACAATTATTTAACCCCTTCTGTACCGGTGACATTTTTTGTATTCTATATTATCTATGTAAACACCATTTTGTGAAGCTTAAGAAAGATCATTAGTAGTACAAATGGTTAATTAGGATAGGTCAAAGCCTGTTAATTTCTGTTAACCCATTCTGTACCGGAGGATACAGTAATAAAAGTCCCCCCCCCCCCCCAGTCCCAAGCAATGTGGCCAAAATGGCAAGATAGATGTAGGAATACTGGCTCTCTCAGCCTGCAGAGGGTTGGATATAAGCTGAGAAGTGTTGCCATATCGAGAGCAGTGCTCAAACAGTTGTGGTACCAGGCACTGCCTGGTACTGGCAGTTGCAAGGAAAGTACATTTCTGACAGCTCCCTGCCGTCGCTGTGAATGGGGAGTGACTTATCTACTGACGGCTCCCTGCCGTCGCTGGTATTGGACGGGTTAATAACTCAATAAAATAGACTATTATTTGCCAGTATAAAATGAAAAGGACAGAACTAGTACTGAACGGGTTAAAAGGTGAGTAGCCTATATAAACAAAAAACTAGTGCTGCTTGTGATCTGGTCATTGGATATAGCTCTAACTTTAGACAAGAGAAAAACAGAGATAAAGTATTAAAGTATTTGGAAAATATCACTGTTCATTTTCTTCCCTTAATATTTTCTGCCTGTGACCGCCTCTCCCAGAGTCTAGACCACACCGTTTCTGACAGGTATATGAATGTATCCCGTTCAATCTACCATGAAGCATTATTGCATATTGGTTCGGATATAATTAGACGCTTTGTTAATCTTAGCGGTGATTTGTGAGAGTCAAATACATTATTGAAGTCTATTGTATCGCTCCCATTGCTATAGGTATTCCCTAATCTATATAAATTCGTCTAGTGTTAGCAAGCGAACACATGTAAACAACAGCAAGATTCCAAAAGTGTAAATTTATAGTAATTCTTATTGAAAATTGTTAATTGATTTTCAACCGATATTCAAATTAAATGTCAGTTAAATATCACTTATATCATTACTAGATGGATACAATAATATATTATACAGTATATATATTATATTTAATATTTTATCCATCTAATAATAATACTAGTAGAACTGGCGAGCCTATACCATAGAGCATTACAAATTGAGTCCTTACTTGAGAAAAGACCTAAGTGAAGAGCGATTATATGATTTTATTTTTTTTAGTTTGATGAAACACATGATAATAAGGGACCTGATTCAGAGACCCTTTAGTAACAGAGACTGACCATATTGTTACCATTAGCTGGTACTGTATTGGTTAACCTGATCTAAGCAATACAAATTATCAAGCGCCATAATATTATGGTAATAAAACATCCTTCCTGCCATACCACTTTATGGGGGTAGGGTATATATTTTGGTCTTTAGAATAATTAATACATATATCTTTATATAATGTTCTCGCTTAAACACCATCATATGTAAAAAAAACACTCTGTAAACTCCCTTTCGAGATCATTTTATAAAAACATTTCGGTAGAACATATCGGTTGAAGGCCGGTTCCTCTAAAATGTCATGCTCACTATAGCTCTCCAGGAAAAAAAACGACACCTAAATTACACGATAGGTCCTAATATTGACAAAGACATGGGGTGAAAAGTCTTAAAATCGTCAAACTAATAGGCCGAACGACTAAAAATCTGAAAACTAAAAGGGTTAACATGAGGGAAAAGGGGGTCCAGAAAAAACAACTACCTTCCCCCTTACATATCCTGAACCTGCAAGATGACGCACGCACCAAGGTTTATAATGAGAATAATTGTACAGTCACAAACAAAAATCGTGACTTTCCTCTATGATATTGTCTGTGGTTCTCTATATAGTAACATCTATATTACTGGATATTAATTTCACCACAACACCAAACACCTCCAAAGAAATTATTGAAAGCATATAATGTTATCCACCTTGATTCGAACCTGGGTTATCACACACAGATATGTAAACACTCTAACCATTATACCACCAACGGTTAAGCCAAACATACTTAAAGCAGTTATATTCAAGATATGTCGAATTTTGATGAGTAATGCATTATATTTACATTGAAAGATGAATATGTAACTGCAGAGTAGAAGGTAAGATGTAAATTTTGCTCGTGATTGTACAATAAAGATATATTAAAGTCCTTTTAACACACTGAACCCAAGCTATTTAATAATATATGTACCACCCAGGACCAGGGGGTTATAACAAAAAAAAATCCAGAAAACACCAGGAATGGGTTAGAAATGAAGGAAAACCTAGAAAAACCTGATCTCCTAGGTCATTAAGGGGTCCTACAGTGCGCCCGAAAGTCGGAATTAACATGGGGAAATGAGTAGGCAAAAACAGGCAAAACAGGTTTTTGCGCGCTCACGCGCACGCGGTTGGAATTTGAGAGTTTTCAACCATCGGCATTGTTGTGTTAACCAGCTTCATCTGTAGCCGCCATATGGCTTAACAATAACAGTCCCTTTGTTGCGTCACGTCGGGTTCACACTCATTCTTCATATCTCACTTGTTATTGTTGTTGCTTCCCTTTCACTAAAGTTATAGCAGTACAGAAGGGACTGGAGTTATCGCATAGAGGCTCCAGTCCTGACGTAATTCTCGACTTACAATGTGCTGGCTTAATAATCCAATAGGGTTGATACCCTATGAAGTCCTATTTTAACTAACTAACTAGCAGTACTAAGGTAAGTTCAATAGGGTTGATACCCTCTGAAGTCCTATTTTAACTAACTAACTAGCAGTACTAAGGTAAGTTCAATAGGGTTGATACCCTCTGAAGTCCTATTTTAACTAACTAACTAGCAGTACTAAGGTAAGTTCAATAGGGTTGATACCCTCTGAAGTACTATTTTAACTAACTAACTAGCAGTACTAAGGTAAGTTCAATAGGGTTGATACCCTCTGAAGTCCTATTTTAACTAACTAACTAGCAGTACTAAGGTAAGTTCAATATGGTTGATACCCTCTGAAGTCCTATTTTAACTAACTAACTAGCAGTACTAAGGTAAGTTCAATAGGGTTGATACCCTCTGAAGTCCTGTTTTAACTAACTAACTAGCAGTACTAAGGTAAGTTCAATAGGGTTGATACCCTCTGAAGTCCTATTTTAACTAACTAACTAGCAGTACTAAGGTAAGTTCAATTATTAAATAATCGTTATACTGTATAGTCAACAGCATAAACTGGCGACGCACCCATTTGAATAAGTATCTAAAGCAATTAATTAATGTTGACCACATGCTTCAGAACTTGGGTTTAAAGGTTTATAAATCCGAACTGGCGTATATTGCGAGAACTTACTGTACCTGTACAGTTGTCCGCATAAGCTCTGTTCCTCGTAGTGATCTTATCAATGTAAGTAAAATTATAATGAAAGATTTGCAAGTGTGGTTTCTTTTAATTATCAGGTGATTAACAATTTAACATCTATGCTGCCAGTAGATGGCCTAACTAAGATAAGAGGGGGCAGAATGCCCTTCTGCATGTTCTTACCTATTTCGCATCACTATCCTCGTAGTACTGTACCTTCCTGTTAGAAACAATTATACAATGTTTAGCTCGTAATTGTGCACTTGTTGAGTAATTCCGTTAATTCATCTTGTAGTTTAAGTCAAGGAACCTTTTGCGGCAATACTCACACGCACTTGTTCGCGTCAAATTTGACTGCGTTATTTTACGAAATTATCCCAAGGCCAGCTGTTATTTGCCCCCTGCTGGCAAACTACATGCTGATGACAATAAGTTCTGGGAGAGTGAGGGTGGTCAAAGCACCCCTGCTACACACAAATTACAAGCGAACGTAATAGTTGTGAACCAGAGCATGTGAATCGCCACGAATGGTTGCTTGAATAATACCCTTATTTATTCAAATTACATTTTTAATAGCTTATATATGTTTTACGTGCAGCATTTTCAATGTATTTCGTGGACATGTTCACTATCAATAACGTTGTCCTGTTCTTCTTCTGCGATATCGACCACAATTCTAGGAACACAAATCACACGAGTGTACAGCACGAAAAAACAACCGTGACTTGACCTAATTCATTAACTTTATTTACCCCACCCCCCCAGCCCCATCCCCACAGAGAGAGAGAGAGAGAGAGAGAGAGAGAGAGAGAGTAAAATGGGAACAGTGTATATTATGGTTTTAAAGCTTAGAATCTATCCCAAACTGAATCGAATCTTATAGAGTTTGTACTTACATTTCGGAGGTTTGTTTATGATGTTCGAGAAATATATATTTGATTAGGATTCATAGCTTGTGTAGATCGAGGTGTACAGTACAGTACAATCAAATGCATAATAGCAGCGCATCGCTATCTAATGCAAACGAGGCAATCCAGTGTCCTATTCTAGCCCTAATGCTTCATAACGTGGCTTTAAGATTTGAGAGATTGGAATTATTGGTGTAAACTTATATTTGCTGAGGACAGTACGAAATGGGATTAATGCATATCATTTTGTGGCATTTTTCTTTGTGAAATTAGTTCAAGCAATCTCTGGTGTATAACTTTATATAATTGTTAGCCACCTATAATAATAAGTATACAGATGTCTGGACATAAACCTTTGGCAAAATACTGTGAAATAGTCACAGGATTTCATTACCTGATAGATTCATATGTGTAGTACAGTTCTCAGCATATTATTATCAGATACATAATTTCGATTCTTTGAACATTTAAAGCTAAGTGCTGAAGCATCTGGGCTATAATAAAGCATTGCAGTGTTTCGTTTGCTTTCGACACTGATTCAAATGGATGCGTCGCGATTTATGTTCAACTGTACAGATGGTGTATGGAGAACTTGAGTGTATCCCTCTGTAAACATGTGTTTAGTGGACAAGATATTATCCTTTCATTGATATCATGAGATAATCGTTTATATTAGTTTAACCCATTCAGTAACAGCGACGTAATTTGTTTTTTATTTATTTCAGCTACATTTAGATTATTTTATGAAACTTAGGAAGGATGTATGTTAGCTAAGACGATCAACTGCGATAGTCTGTAACCTTTTTATGAGTAATGTCCTTCCTAACCTAAATATAAACGTTAACTAGTTGCCAGAGTATAATGAAAAGGATGTCACCGGTACTTAAGGGGTTAATACAGCTCATCCCAACATGTGCTCCAGGTTCAAATGTGTGCAGCTGTACACTGTAAGACACAAACACTGGCCCAACATAAACCCTCAAACAGCAAATCCAACCTCTGAAATGTAAATACTAGGTAGAAAGACAAGAGGGAGGAAAAAGAGCAACAGAAAGCAAGACGATTAAAAAACAGAAAGAAGAAGAGAAAAAAGGGAAGAAGAGAAAGAAGGAGGATGAGGAGAAAGAAGAAGGAGGAGAAAAAAAGGAAGGAAAGAGAATACAATAAGAAAAAAGAGACACACAGGAAGGAAACAGATAATATAGCAAGGCAGATGAAAAAAACAAGACGGGGTAATACCAATAACATCGAATGAGGAGGCAGGAGGAGGTGGTGGGTGATTGGAAGGTGAAAACAGGAACATATTTAATGAGTTATGGATTCTCTCACACATTCGCGGGAAAGATCTTTTGTCTGACTCTTTCTTATCACTCCTTCGTATATTAAGGCTTTATGATCATACACATTTGGTCACACGCACACACGCACAGTATCTCTCTCTCTCTCTCTCTCTCTCTCTCTCTCTCTCTCTCTCTCTCTCTCTCTCTCTCTCTCTCTCTCTCTCTCACACACACACGGATGGGGAACATCTTTTGTCTGACTCTTTCTTATAACGCCTTTGTATGTAAATTATGGCATAATGAACACTCACATTTGGTCACAGACACACTCATCTCTCTCTCTCTCTCTCTCTCTCTCTCTCTCTCTCTCTCTCTCTCTCTCTCTCTCTCTCTCTCTCTCTCTCAATCCTTGCCTTCCACTTTGTAGCAATTTCTATTTTTGCATTAAGTCCGGACTACCTAGTAGGGACCGCAAGGTGTGTATTCTGTGTATCTATGTAACTCTACGTAACTATCTCTCAGAAGGAAAACCCCTTCCAATATTTGCCCACCGACAATTCCCCACCTTCCCCCACACTCATAAACCTCAACACACATTATACATGTTTGTGTATGTCAGTCCATTAACCCTTACAGTACCAGGGACGTTCTTTTTATCACATTCTGGCAACTACTAGACGATTATAATCAGCTTAGGAAGGACCTTTAGCAATAATAAGGCTTCAAACTAACTCGACCAACCTTTTTAACTACCACAGATCCTTCCTAAGCTGCAAAATATGGTCTAAATATATCTAGAATGCAATGCAACACACGTCGCTGGTACTCAAAGGGTTAAGATCGATGACTACATTGCTCCAGATAAGATGTTGTGGTTATATGTTACCTCTTAATATGATGCCGCAATAGGTCGTTGTGCAGTACATATACATTTTGTTTCTTATGTGTAAGAAGGAAACAATAGGCAAATCTGCTCGCAACAAGTACCTCCCTCAAGTGACAGTCGCTGTTTTAAACGTTTCTGTTTTATATTTTATTTTATTTTATTTTAATTTGTTGGTCCATTGGAAAGAAGAGAGGTGTGCTTGTTTAGTGTAGTGAAATTAATGGAGGAAGAGGAGGGGTTTGTGAGAGCTAGCTGGATAACTCTCTGTGTAGGTGAGACAAAAACTGAAACAGTGAGGAAGCCAGACCTATGAAACAGGAGTTCCAGCAAAACTGCCTATGGGGCCTCCCATGGGTATTGCCCTGCTCGACTTGTGTCTACATTTTCCCCAGATGCACACACAGTAACACATTAATACACACATTACATATCCATATGCTGCACACTTACAAACAAACATACATCTCTCTCTCTCTCTCTCTCTCTCTCTCTGAAATAGCTTCAGTAATTAGAAAGATAAAGGTTGCATACAGAAAGGCTAAAGGAAGTTAAGACCAAAGAGATTTAGAGTCCTTCAAAAATATGTGTAGAAGAGTGAAATATCTTATAAAGGCAGCAAAGCGGAATGAAGAAGTCAGAGTTACAGCCCTCTGCAAAGAGAGTCCTAAAGAGTTCTTCAGCTATGTGAATAGCAGGGAGCCATTCAAAAGTAGCATTGGACCTCTAAAGGATCCAACAGGCCAACTACAAACCTCTGACACTGATATAGCTAAATCCCTAAACGACTATTTTGCTTCAGTATTCACAAGGGAATATACCAGTGACATGCCAAGTCCAGGATTAGTGCATGAGGATGAAGTTCTTAGCAGAATCAGATGTACCCTAGAGGATGTAGCAAAAAGAATAGATACGTTAAATAGGTTCAAGTCATCCAGCCCAGATGGCTTTCTTCCTCGATGTGTACGTGAAGTGTGAGATGAAATCGCACCTTTCTTAGCAGACATCTTCCATAAATCACTAGGAAATGGAGAAGTCTTTGAAGACTAGAAACAGGCCAATGTGACCCTAATCTTTAAGAAAGAGGATCACGAGTGTCCCAAGAATTATCGGCCAATTTGCTTGACTTTTAGCATAATAAAACTCTTAGAAGGGATACTAGTAGACAAGATAGTTGACTACCTAGAAATCCACAAATTAATTACAGATTCCCAACATGGATTCAGGCGACACCGATCATATCTTACCAATTTGCTGGACATTTTCCATGAAATGTTGAGTGAGTATGACAAAAGTAGAGCCCTAGACATCCTTTACTTAGATTTTCAAAAAGCTTTTGACAAAGTGCCTCATTGCAGGCTAATGTCAGATGTGAGTGTGCTAGGTATCCATACAGAGGTCACAAATTGGATAGAAAGTTGTCTAACAGGTAGACAACAATGAGTGGTAATCAATGGTGTTTCTTCTGAGTAGACTTCAGTCCCTTCTGGATTTCCACAGGTACCTGTCCTTGGCCCACTACTGTGTATCATATTTGTCAATGACATCGATATTGGTCTGTGGAGTATGATCTGTAAGTTTGCAGATGACATACAGCTTGGAATAAATGTGAAAGACCCCAAAGGGGTTGAACGGCTGAGGATTGATCTCAACAGACTGGGTGAATGGTCGGAGACATGGCAGATGCCTCTAAACTTGGAAAAGTGATGCATATCGGCCAAGCAAACCCCAATGCAGGCTATTCACTATTGGGAATGCCTCTGGAAGTGACTGACTTGGAAAATGATTTGAGTGTTCTGATTAGCAGTGACCTAAAGTTTTCCAAGCTGTACATTGAACTAGAGAAGAAAGCTCAGAACTTATTGAGCTATTTTAAGAGGCAATATAAGTATAGAGATAAGGAAATAATCCTCACAATTTACAATGCTCTGATAGGGCCTCTCCTGGAGTATGCTTTTCAATTCTGGTCTCCAGCCCTCAGGAAAGATATAGTGACTGGAAAGAATACAAGCTAAGGCGACAAAGCTTATTCCATCGCTTAAAAAAATTAGCTATGAGGACCGGTTGAGAGCTCTTGATATCTTCCTGTTGGAGACACGCAGACTACGAGGTCAGCTCATTGAAGTTTTTAAAATACCTAAAGGGTTTGTGGATTATAGCAAAATGCTTAGCCTCAATATGAATACACGCAACCATGGCTGGAAATATGAATTGAAAAGGTTCAACACTAGTATTTGTGGAAACTTTTTCACATGTAAGATCTGTTGTACCTGGAACAAACTTCCCTCCGAAGTTGTAAATAGTTCTTCAGTAGAGCAGTTCAAGAAGACAGTAGATAGTATTTTGCACACTCTGTAAAGAGTGTAGTGCACTAAACAGTCTCTCTCCTTCCACTTCGAGTATCTCCTCGGAATGGACCATAAGGTCTCTGAGATACTAACTATTCCTCGTAACTCACTCTCTCTCTCTCCATGACGTATTGGCTATAAATACTGGACACACGAAGTCTCTGAACTCCCAAGTCTTGTTGGTTGTAATCATAACAGTGGCTCTACATATATTATATAGGATCACTGAGAGTCAAGATGGATGCCACCTACAGATACCCACATACTGTATATGCGCATTAACACATACACAAAGCGACCCAGGAATGTACTGTTTAATATTATTAGTAGTAGTAGTAGTAGTAGTATTAGTAGTAGTTGTAACTAAAAGTAGCAGAAATATTATTAGTAACACCATATCACACACACACACACACACACACACACACACACACACACACACACACACACACACACACACACACACACACACACACACACACACACACACACACACACACACACACACACACACACACACACACACACACACACACACACACACACACACACACACACACACACACACACACACACACACACATATATATATATATATATATACCAGGCACACTCCGGATGATTCCGGTGATATTCCTCCCTCTCCACTCCCCTCTTTCCTACGCCTAAAATCATAAACTCTTCCAAGGATGTACTGTTCACCCTCTCTGGGTTTAATAATAGGAAGGCGTATGGACCGGACGGTGTCCATCCCGTTGTACTAAACAAACTGTGCTTCCTTGCTGACTCCCTACCTAGGCAAACTCTTCCGTCTCTTGTCTTTCCTCTAACGTCTCCCCTTCTTGCTGGAAGTTTGCTCTCATTTAACCTGTCCCAAAGAAGGGTGACTGCTCTCAAGCCTCCAACTATCGTCCAATTGCTCTCATTTTCTGTATCTCTAAAGTTTTTTAAACTATTCTTGCCTCAACATTTCTTAAGCATTTATCTTCCCATAACCTACTCTCAGACCGCCAGTATGGCTTTCTTAAGGGCTGCTCTACTGGTGATCTTCTTTCTTATCTTACTAACTCTTGGTCATTCTCCATTCGGTACTTTGGTGAGACATTTTCTGTTGCGCTAGACATATCGAAAGCCTTCGATAGAATCTGGCACAAATCCCTTATTTCTAAAGTACCCTCCTTCGGTTTCTACCCCTCCATCTGTGCCTTTGTCTCTAATTTCTTTTCCAGCCGTTCCATAGCAGCGGTTGTGAACGGCCACCATTCACTTCCTCAACTTATCAACTCCGGTGTTCCTCAGGGTTCTGTCATCTCCAATTCTCTTTCTTTCATTCATTAACGACCATCTCAACTGCACCTCTGGCCCAATTCACTCATATGCTGACGACTCTACATTGCACTATTCAACTATCCTTCCTCGAAATCACTCGCAACAGGAACTCCAAAACTCACGCAATGAGGCCATAGAGCACCTATCTTCTGATCTCTGTACTATTTCTAACTGGGCCAGAGAAAACCTTGTTACTTTCAATGCTTCCAAAACTCAATTTCTCCATCTGTCTACTCATCGCCCCCTTCCAGAAAACTACGACGTACTACTCTTCAACAACATAAAAATTAACCCTTCATCTTCTCTTAATATTCTTGGTGTCTCTTTTTCTTCTGATCTCTTTTGGAAAGATCATATTACCACTCTTGCTAAAACAGCTTCCCAGAATCTGGGTGTGCTCAACTGCCTCCGGGGGTTCTTTACCCCTGAGCAGCTTCTTGCTCTGTACAGGGGCACAGTGCGTCCATGTGTTGAGTATTGTTCACACGTGTGGGGGGGGAAATCCTATCACACAGCATTTCTGGACAAACTAGAAAGGAAAGCCTTCCGTCTCATTAACTCACATCCACTCACCAGTTCTCTGCAGTCTCTCTCGCTTCGCTTCAATGTTGCATCTTTCTCACTGTTCCACCGCTATTACAATAAACAGTGTTCCTCAGAGCTCCCTCAGTGCTTATCACCCCCCTCCCCCCCTTCGTAGAGCACGTACCACCCGTCTTGCAACACAATCCCACCCCTACTCTGTGCAGCTCTCCAACACAAGAGAGAGAACGCTATTCTAAATCTTTCTTCTAGTCAACAGCTGAGCTCTGGAACTCTCTCCCAGAATCAGTCTTTCCCTCTTCCTTTGACTTAAATTGCTTCAAACTCCGTGTGTCCACGCAGTTTGATTCGAAAGTTCCTTAATTTTGGCCCTGTCACTCTTTCAACTCTGAGGGAGGCACTCGCTACAGGCAGTTCTTCCTTTTGCCTCCCTCATTCATATAGACACAAAAAAATACACACACACAGACACACACACGCACAGACACACACACACCAAGCAACTCCACACACCTTCCTCTCCCCTCTCCCATTTACTCAGCCATTATTTTCACATTAGCTATAATTAGAACACATAATGCAGTGGTAATGATATCATTATGTCTAAACAATGAATTTATATACTTTAAAAAAGTCAATAATATAATAGGACATTTGCATTTCCTATCATGAATTATGTTTTCGTAAATATATTTCTAGCATTAGTTAACAATATAGTTCTAGCATTAGTTAACAATATAGTTCTAGCATTAGTTAGCATTAGTTAACAATATAGTTCTAGCATTAGTTAACAATATAGTTCTAGAATTAGTTAACAATATAGTTCTAGCATTAGTTAACAATATAGTTCTAGCATTAGTTAACAATATAGTTCTAGCATTAGTTAACAATATAGTTCTAGCATTAGTTAGCAATTTAATCCTTTTAATTATAGCACGGCTACTATTATACGATGTTATTTACCTTAGAAAAAATCCCGAAATATTGAAGTATATTCTTCCCTTCAATAAAAGCTTTTTAAATCAAATACAACCGTGTAAATAAAACTGATATGAAATGAAACTGACGTCACCTGCACTGAAGGAGTAAACCCAAATACTCCTATACTATTTATAGCCTTAATATATTGTTATTGACTGTTCATACACAAATTAGTCGACACCTTAGACTTGAACAACTAGAAAAGAGAACCAACTGTGTGTGGAGATCAAGGAATGTTATACACCTTATGGAAATCCATCCTTTAACCCCTATAACCCCTTCACCACCAATACGTAATGTTCATCATGTTTAGTTACCCTATATGATTTTCTTTAGTAGTATATAATCTACCTCTACGATTGATATGGGTAGGCTAAATACGATCTCCATAAACCCTCTTAATAGCATAAGTCCTCCTTAAACTGCATAACATCGTCTAATTTTAGCCAGAAGTCAGTCAGTCAGTCAGTAGCCAGCCCATACTCCCACAAATGGTACGGAGGATCAGCAAGAGTCACGAGAAAGGAAACATAGGTGACAGGAGAAGAACACATATAACAGTTTGCCCACAAAAAACAAGCACACAAACATTCAGAAGCACCAGAAGCCAGAATAAATTGTAAATAGGAGTCTTGGTGCTGAAGGGGTTAATACCACGACTCATAGTGGTCACAACTTCTCATAATGTTAACCCTTTCAGTATATCCGCATATATTCACGCTATTCTACCTTTTATTAGATTGTATTAATTTAGTTAAAATAGGACTTCAGAGGCTATCAACCCTTCCGGATTATGCAGCCAGCACACTGCAAGTCAATATTAGCATCAGGACTGGAGCCCCTTTCGAGTATTCCAGTCCCTTGTGTTAATAGAAGATATGAATAAGTTACATAGGGTATGAAGGACTCCCTCCACCCTCACCCCCGACACACAGGACTGATAATTTTTTTTTTTTTTTTTTTTTTTTATAATTCTGTTTTCGTTCTTGCCGTTCTCTTTGTTTGCTAATAT
>JBAKBP010034643.1:10000-20467 GCA_037953745.1 Lithodes maja | reverse complement strand
GTGTGTTGAGTAAAGATGGGACTATGGATGAAGAAGTGCGGGAGAGGGTACAACAGGGGAAGAGGGTTGTAGGAACGTTGAAAGCAGTAACAAGAAATAGGGTGGTCAGTATGGAAGTGAAGAAGTCCTTGCATGACAGTGTGGTAATCCCGACACTGACTTACAGAAGCGAAGCATGGACGTTGGTTGAGAGACTCAGACCAAAAGTGAGAGCAGTGGAAATGAATTACTTAAGAAGTGTGTGCGGAGTTACATGGAGGGATAGACAGACTAATGAGGAAGTAAGAAGGAGGTGTGGTGTGGAGGTAGATGTACTGGAAAGTGTGAAAAGGAATAACTTGAGATGGTTCGGTCACATGGAACATATGGAAAGCGAGAGAATGACTAAGAGGGTGTACGAGAGCGAGGTGGAGGGACAGAGAGGGAGAGGTAGACCGAAAGAGAGGTGGAAGGATGGAGTGAGGAAGTATATGAACGAAGGTGGTGCTAGTTGGGGGGGAGGGGCGTCGACTTACTGGGGACAAAGGTACATGGGGGCGGTTCGTTCGTGTCCACCCCTTAGGGGATCACGGCGTCAGGCAATAGATAGATAGATAGTTATACAGTTATATAATATATGCAGTTATATAATATATAATATTAGTTCCACATCAATTTCGAGTTTAGATTCTCGAAAGCAGAATATTAGTTGAATGGGGAGAGCGGTGATAATTCAGACAGTGGGCTGGTTCGGACATTCAATTTCTTATAAAAAAAACTATGAGGCCTGTGAATGCAAGATATTTGTTCCGTCAATGTTTGTGTGGCAGCTTCTAAGTTTATGCTTTGTAAAAATATATGTAGCTGTACCTGTCTTCGTAGCGCAATGGATAAATGCACTGAATTTCGGTGTGAGCATCCTAGGTTCGAATCCCTGGACTGCCACATGTATTTGTTGATTTCATTAATTGAGTTTGGGAGTAAAGTCGGTTGGTGGAGGGAAACATAACAATAGGCTAATCTGCCTTAAATTTAGTTTCCGATGGCAGTGCGAAAGCACCTCAAAATAGCATGAGAAAAAACTTGCTTATCGACAAATAGGCCTACCAGAAAATGTGCTCATGTGACACCATCTCAAGGACATTTTTTCTAATAATTTCCTTGCTTGCAGGTTGAATTTGTCGCAGTACCAAATGAAAGAGCGCCACGTCGCAGCCCCTGCTTCACCAGACTAGGCATGCCTGTCGTCCTGGAAACTTCACGATGATCTGGACCAGTTGTGTAAGGAGCTGCTGCCTCTGATAATGAAGGTAAGGTAATTAACTCATACTATCTGTTTATCACTTTCAAGATCCGATTACGCGTCTATTTTCTGTCTATTACTAGATGATTTTATTCAGAATAGGAAGGGTATATGGAATTCAGATGGTTAATTAAGATAGTGTTTACCCTTTGTAATTCCCACAGATCTTTCCTAAACTGTACAATCGTCTAATGATTGTCAGAATTAACTGTCAACATGCTTCATAATCTTCAAAGGGTTAAGCAGGGTTATGAAGTCGCAGTTGTGGAACTTGTGGTGCCGAACATTTTTGGGGTGGTCAGAGGAGGAATCAGAGTCGTACAGTACGGTACTGTACTGTACGGTACTTGTAAAATGTTCGGAGTTGGAGTCAAACATATTTTCAGCTTCCCCAAGGATTCTGGAGTTTGAATCCCGGAGTTGTACATATTTGTTGCCGACTCCAGAACCCTGTTCGTACGGCCTTGTCAGTTTACTTTTGTTTTTGTTTGTTGTTTTTGTTTAGCTTACTAGCCATTGTTCTTTTTAGACTTTATTTTTTTATATAAAACCCCATTTGGAGGAATAATAGATAGATAGATAGATTCACTCCCAGGGCGGCTGATGTCCAGAGATTTGCATATTATATCCAGCTTTGTTTTTATTTTGTTCTTAAATGTTATCTGGTGCGGAGAGACAAGGCCAAACATATTTAGTGTGGTATAATGTTTGTATTTAAGCTAAATATATATTTGTACAGGTCCAAGTTCCTTACAGCCTGAAACTTGCAGTTGTTAAATTAACTCTGACCCCTATAGATGGGCTCTCAAAGATGCCTTAACACAATCACTGCAGCAGTTGTCATATGACAATTGCTTGGTCTGCACTGTACCATACAGGGGTATTGGACTAACAGTGACCTTCATTCCCTGCACATTTTCATGTACAGTATAAAGATAAACAAGAGGTAGAATGTATTTCAATGATATATCCCTGAAAGTAGAGGAATAGACCTTTGCAATTACAGTAGCCTACATCTGCGATTAGTTTGCTTGGGAACCAGATTAACTTGCTCATGTAGTGATGTACACCCTATGTGGTGGATTGTGTTCTTTTATTTATAAATAATTATTTTACTTAAGCGTAGTTTCCACATAGCGATTTTGATTCGTTGTTTTGTCTTTTTACTGTGTTTGTATACGTTTTGGTTTGTTTATTTTGCAAGTTTTACATTATAATTATGTCTATACGACCACTGGTTACCGTGCAACGATATTGCAAAGATGGGGCTAAATATGTAAAAATAAGCGGTTTTGACCGTTTGTCGTGACTCTAAGTCTGCAAGGGAGTTTTAAATGTCTCGCAGACCCTAGTGTTCGGCCAGACGCGGCTGGCGATGGATGGGACGGTCCCGCACTGCTTAGACTCGCTTACCTGCCTCCCAGGCCATGTACTATGCAGATTTTCGGGGATTTTCATATGACAATTGCCGCAGTAATGTCCGTATTTGTTTATATAGTATGCCCGCAGTCAATGAGCTAAGTTACAGTAAGGCGAGAGATATAGTGTAACAAAACAAGGAATTACCTGTAACAGGTTATTCCTTGCCCGTTACATCATAACTTCTTCATCTTGTTTACAATTAGACGATCATAAGTTATAATACCCAGTTATGAATTAATATGTCCTATTAACAGTACCGGTATGTATGTACTGTATATAATCAGGCACATACCCCATTGCTGGGGGTGGCCGACACGAGACAGAGCCCGAACAGAAACAAGTTGTAAGCTTCCTATTCTCAGGGTCTGGGACCACTTTCGCACTCCCTTGGCCATTTCTCTGTCTCGTCGAGTATGAGAATTATACAAGGGGAGAATGATTCCTAGCCCCCCTGATAGTAAAAACTGTTTAATAGTGTGTTGTGTACTAGCTTGACATACAGCTTTTATTTTCTATTAATTTATTTTAAATGTTGTCTTTTATTTGTCTGTATTATTTGTAATGTAAGCTACTTCCTGTGACTTATGGGTTATTTTGCAAGTTTTACAATATAATTACAATGCTCAGCTCAGAACCGAAAGGCTTGAATTCCCGGGACAAGACAGATAAGCTAGACTCCTTCTGCCTCTATTAACGTTTAAAAGAAAATATAAATTGAAGTAACATTGGCTAGTTTTATTTAATATGTTTTGAATGTGGTTGTGACTGTGAGCCTTGTATCCGATACATGTCATTGTGTGTCGCTAGCATGATACTAGACAGGTTTTTTAGGGTTAGGAAGGAGTACAGTAGTTGGGATCAAAGGTTTCGGTGCTAAAGTAACCTAACCTACCATGATACTAGACAGGGTTTTTAGGGTTCGGAAGGAGTACAGTAGTTGGGTTGAAATGTTTCTGTGGTATGCGTTGACTGTTAGTTATACATTTTGTTGATATTAAGTTTTATTACCGTATTTTAGTACAGTCGTGATCAAGTGCCGTGTTTAACTTGAAAGTTAATTGACCAATAGCAAGTTTGAGAAGGGGGTGTCACACAAGTGGTTTTATGGTCATATTTTGGTGGTCAAGTTTGCTCTGACAACAATGCTTTGATGTTTTGCACTGGCATCACAAATAATAATATTAATATAAATATTTGTCAACAGGCTACTGGGCAAATGCTCTCGTAAGGCTGGATGATATCAGAAATGAGACTGATAATAGATTGCTTAAGCTCGGTTCACACATGCACGAATTAACGTCACGTCCGTCCCCGACCAAGAAAATAGGCAGGACGGCATCAATCTGGAGGCCCCATGTGGCCACGATGGCCACTAGGCCCGCTCCAACGTTTTCTGCCGCCGTTCTCATCCCGTTAATCGTCGTCTAAACGCTGCCAGTCGTCGTCTAGACGCCGCCAGTCGTCGTCTAGACGCCGCCAGGCTGCGTCTAGACGACGACTGCTCCCGTGTGTGTCCGTGTGTGTCCTGTGGGTGTCCCCGACATAACACTTTTTCTGGCAGTTGCCCCGACTCGACTCACACGGACCATTTTATGCTGCACAAAAAGGACGCCGCCTAGGCACGGCGAATGAAGGGGTCGGGGACGGACGGGACGTTAATTCATGCATGTGTGAACCGAGCTTTATGGTGAAAGAAGATAATAGATTATATTATGCCAAAATAAATATTGCTAAAATTAAACTCATAACTAGTGTTAAGGAAAGAAGGTCATGTGGGATCTGGGAATGTTTTGGTGAGGACCCATCATGGTCCTTGGTGTTTGGGTCTTCTCATGGGCGACCTAGATGCGTTGATTTTGTATTTGTATTTTATTTTGTTGTTGCTGTTCGTGCTCTGTCTTGAGTCTGCCATCCCCAGGTATGGGATATGTGGTTGAATAATATCTACACATAGTATTATTAGCATATATTGTTTTGTATTAATGATAGTATTATATATACTGTATTTATTATTGTATATAGAATAGCTGTGGAAGAAAAGAAGAAAGCATATAGAGAGTGGTTGGGTAGTAGAGGGAATGAAGATTCCGAGAGACAGAAACGAGCGAGGTACGTGGAGAGTAAGAGGGTGGTGAAGAGAGTAGTGAAGGAAAGTAAGAGAAGAGTAGATGAGGAATTTGGAAGGAATCTGAGTGTAAAATGGAGGGAGAGTAAGAAACTGTTCTGGAAAGAAGTCAAGAAAGTTAGGGAAGGTAGCAAGGGAAACAGTAAGGGTGTGAAAGATAAGAATGGGAGAATGCTAGCCGAGAAGCAAGAGAGAGTCGAAAGATGGAGGGAGTACTTCAGTGAGTTGCTAAATGAAAGGAATGAAGAGCCAGCAAACATAGCTGGATATGGTATGGGAGGGAGAAGAAGAGAAGTAGTGGAGGAGGAGGTGGGGATCAGGAGGTCAGAAGTGTGGGAAGCCATGAAAAGAGTGAAGTTGGGGAAAGCACCAGGAACAGATGGAGTGTGTGGGGAAATGTTGAGGTATGGTGGTGAGATAGTGATAGAATGGGTATAGAAAATGTGCAAACTAGCATGGGAGAAGGGGAGTGCACCCGATGACTGGAAGACTGGCATAATAGTCCCCCTATATAAGGGCAAAGGGGAAAGAGGAGTGTGTGGTAACCACCGAGGAATATGTCTTCTAAGCGTAGTCGGGAAGGTATACAGTAGGGTAGTGATTGAGAGAGTGAGAGTGAGAACGGAGAAATGGATAGGCGACGAGCAGGGAGGTTTTAGGAAGGGAAGAGGATGTGTAGATCAGATTTTTACCCTGAATTGTGTTGTGGAGAAGTATCTGGAGAAGAAACAAAAGGTGTATGTTGCCTTTATGGACTTGGAGAAGGCCTATGACAGAGTGGATAGAGAAGGTTTGTGGAAAGTACTTAGAATATATGGAGTAGAGGGCAAGTTGCTGAAAGCAGTGAAGAGCATGTATGAGGGTGCAAAGGCGGCAGTACGTGTGGAGAGTGAGCAGAGCGAGTTCTTTGACCTGAATGTTGGTTTGAAACAGGGGTGTGTGATGTCCCCGTGGTTGTTTACTGTATATATGGATGGAGTTATGAAAGAAATACTATCAAGAGCAGTGGATGTTGGTGTATCGCTGAAAAGGGAGGGAATTGAGTGGAAGCTACCTATACTGCTGTTTGCGGATGATACAGTTCTGATGAGTGATAATGAATGGGAGTTGCAGGGTCTGGTAAATGAGTTTGGAACAGTGTGCGAAAAACGGAATTTGAAGGTAAATACGGGGAAGAGCAAGGTTATGGTCTTCGAAAGGGGTGAAGTCACAGAGTGTGAGGTGAAGCTGAACGGTCAGGCTATGGAGATCGTCAACTCTTTTAAGTATCTGGGCAGTGTGTTGAGTAAAGATGGGACTATGGATGAAGAGGTGCGGGAGAGGGTACAACAGGGGAAGAGGGTTGTAGGAACGCTAAAAGCAGTAACAAGAAATAGGGTGGTCAGTATGGAAGTGAAGAAGTCCTTGCATGACAGTGTGGTAATCCCGACACTGACTTACGGAAGCGAAGCATGGACGTTGATTGAGAGACTCAGACCAAGAGTGAGAGCAGTGGAAATGAATTACTTAAGGAGTGCGTGCGGAGTTACATGGAGGGATAGACAGACTAATGAGGAAGTAAGAAGGAGGTGTGGTATGGAGGTAGATGTGCTGGAAAGTGTGAAAAGGAACAACTTGAGATGGTTCGGCCATATGGAACGTATGGAAAGCGAGAGAATGACTAAGAGGGTGTACGAGAGCGAGGTGGAGGGACAGAGGGGGAGAGGTAGACCGAATATGAGGTGGAAGGATGGAGTGAGGAACTACATGAATGAAGGCGGTGCTGGTTGGGGGGAGGGGCGTCGACTGACTGGGGACAGAGGTGCATGGGGGCGGTTCGTTCGTGGCCACCCCTTCGGGGATCACGGCGTCAGGCAATAGATAGATAGATAGATAGATTATTGTATTATTATTATTATTATTAATGTAGCAGTTATGGTGATTTCTTGTTATTGTCTTATTGTAGCACAGTTAAGGCTGGTGTAGTGCGTATTTGGCAGGTGCAAGTGCTTCAGGGGGACTTTGTTGAGTGTTGCTGATACACCGTTAGCACTATACTGGTACCAACATCGGCCACTGTGATGACATAATGGTGCTGTGTTGTGGCAAGTGTTTATTGTACTGTGATGACATGATGGTGCTGTGTTGTGGCAAGTGTTTATTGTACTGTGATGACATAATGGTGCTGTGTTGTGGCAAGTGTTTATTGTACTGTGATGACATAATGGTGCTGTGTTGTGGCAACTGTTTATTGTACGGTGATGACATAATGGTGCTGTGTTGTGGCAAGTGTTTATTGTACTGTGATGACATGATGGTGCTGTGTTGTGGCAAGTGTTTATTGTACGGTGATGACATAATGGTGCTGTGTTGTGGCAAGTGTTTATTGTACTGTGATGACATGATGGTGCTGTGTTGTGGCAAGTGTTTATTGTACTGTGATGACATGATGGTGCTGTGTTGTGGCAAGTGTTTATTGTACTGTGATGACATAATGGTGCTGTGTTGTGGCAAGTGTTTATTGTACTGTGATGACATAATGGTGCTGTGTTGTGGCAAGTGTTTATTGTACTGTGATGACATAATGGTGCTGTGTTGTGGCAAGTGTTTATTGTACTGTGATGACATAATGGTGCTGTGTTGTGGCAAGTGTTTATTGTACTGTGATGACATAATGGTGCTGTGTTGTGGCAAGTGTTTATTGTACTGTGATGACATAATGGTGCTGTGTTGTGGCAAGTGTTTATTGTACTGTGATGACATAATGGTGCTGTGTTGTGGCAAGTGTTTATTGTACTGTGATGACATAATGGTGCTGTGTTGTGGCAAGTGTTTATTGTACTGTGATGACATAATGGTGCTGTGTTGTGGCAAGTGTTTATTGTACGGTATTCCAGTAAAGAGACTAAAACCAAGCTCTGTGTGGATGAAGCCGTCTTTAAACTTGTATATATTAATATTAATACAATGGGTGGTTGGGCTAATAACCCTCCCCTGAAAGAAAGTAGAGAACCGAATGAAAGGACTTGATGGAGGCGCTTCATTTGTGGCCAGTTTGTCGGGGTTGAAGTCTGGCAATTGATAAATATAATATTTTGTATTATTATACTTAATATTGTTATTATTAGTGTGTGAATCGCCTATGTTTTATTTATCAGTATGTATATACTGTACTGTATGTGTATGTACTGTATATGTATGTATGTATGTACTGTATGTATATACTCTGGCAAACATCCCACAGCTGGGAGTGGCCGACTGGAGACAGTAATTGTTGTAAATATTATTGTAGTTTGATTATTGAAAGCAGTTTGAAGGTAATAATGTTTATTTATGTATTTAGTAATTTAGTGTGTGTATTTAGTTATATTTATATATAATAGGCTAATATATTTTGCAGGAACAAGAACCTGTGCAGTATCCAGCAGATGCCGTCCTCTGGATTCAAGAACTGCCTGATAAATAATCTGTGACTGCTGGGAATCCTCCGCTAAAGGCTGGCCATGGGAGAAACCCCTATATATCAGTAATAGGAAGCTGAAGATGTCTTGTCAAGAAACATATCAGAAATGACATATTTGACTGTAAACATTATTGAAGAGTAATGTTACAAATAGGAATGATATGATAGTGATTGCCATTTAATAGGAATGATATGATAGGGTGATTGCCATTTAATAGGAATGATATGATAGGGTGATTGCCATTTAATAGGAATGATATGATAGGGTGATTGCCATTTAATAGGAATGATATGATAGGGTGATTGCCATTTAATAGGAATGATATGATAGGGTGATTGCCATTTAATAGGAATGATATGATAGGGTGATTGCCATTTAATAGGAATGATATGATAGGGTGATTGCCATTTAATAGGAATGACATGATAGGGTGATTGCCATTTAATAGGAATGATATGATAGGGTGATTGCCATTTAAAAGGAATGATATGATAGAGTGATTGCCATTTAATAGGAATGATATGATAGGGTGATTGCCATTTAATAGGAATGATATGATAGGGTGATTGCCATTTAATAGGAATGATATGATAGGGTGATTGCCATTTAATAGGAATGATATGATAGGGTGATTGCCATTTAATAGGAATGATATGATAGGGTGATTGCCATTTAATAGGAATGATATGATAGGGTGATTGCCATTTAATAGGAATGATATGATGGGGTGATTGCCATTTAATAGGAATGATATGATAGGGTGATTGCCATTTAATAGGAATGATATGATAGGGTGATTGTCATTTAATAGGAATGATATGATAGGGTGATTGCCATTTAATAGGAATGATATGATAGGGTGATTGCCATTTAATAGGAATGATATGATAGGGTGATTGCCATTTAATAGGAATGATATGATAGGGTGATTGCCATTTAATAGGAATGCTATGATAGGGTGATTGCCATTTAATAGGAATGATATGATAGGGTGATTGCCATTTAATAGGAATGATATGATAGGATGATTGCCATTTAATAGGAATGATATGATAGGGTGATTGCCATTTAATAGGAATGATATGATTGGGTGATTGCCATTTAATAGGAATGATATGATAGGGTGATTGCCATTTAATAGGAATGATATGATAGGGTGATTGCCATTTAATAGGAATGATATGATAGGGTGATTGCCATTTAATAGGAATGATATGATAGGGTGATTGCCATTTAATAGGAATGATATGATAGGGTGATTGCCATTTAATAGGAATGATATGATAGGGTGATTGCCATTTAATAGGAATGATATGATAGGGTGATTGCCATTTAATAGGAATGATATGATAGGGTGATTGCCATTTAATAGGAATGATATGATAGGGTGATTGCCATTTAATAGGAATGATATGATAGGGTGATTGCCATTTAATAGGAATGATATGATAGGGTGATTGCCATTTAATAGGAATGATATGATAGGGTGATTGCCATTTAATAGGAATGATATGATAGGGTGATTGCCATTTAATAGGAATGATATGATAGGGTGATTGCCATTAAATAGGAATGATATGATAGTGATTGCCATTTAATAGGAATGATATGATAGGGTGATTGCCATTTAATAGGAATGATATGATAGGGTGATTGCCATTTAATAGGAATGATATGATAGAGTGATTGCCATTTAATTATTGATTGATTTATATTGGCTTTGTCCCAGATTTGGTTTGAGTTTGGTTGCAAGTTTTACATTTTAATTTATTTATTTAATATTTTTTTAGTGGACGCCGTAATTCCCGTGAAGGGGTGGCCATGAACATCGGGCGTTTGTCAGGAATTGCTAGTTTACAGCATAATATTGGGTTGAATGTTTGTGTTTTCTTGGGTTGGAGTATACGGTAAATGTTTTCTTGGGTTGGAGTATACGGTAAATGTTTTCTTGGGTTGGAGTATACGGTAAATGTTTTCTTGGGTTGGAGTATACGGTAAATGTTTTCTTGGGTTGGAGTATATGGTAAATGTTTTCTTGGGTTGGAGTATACGGTAAATGTTTTCTTGGGTTGGAGTATACGGTAAATGTTTTTATAATTTTGGTTTGGAGTTTCTTCTTTATAATGCGTTATAGTTTAGTTGTATAGTTTTTTGGCTCGGCGTTTACTGTTTTGTATTATTTGTTGGCATTTAGT
>JBAKBP010034643.1:0-5000 GCA_037953745.1 Lithodes maja | reverse complement strand
GAGCTGCTCAAGGTGCGGTACAGAAGTTATTTCCTTCCCCCGTAGGCGTCGTTTCATAATAGCCCACAGGTTTTCAATTGGGTTAATGTCGGGAGAATTACCAGGCCAGTCCATAAAGTACTTCACACCCACATCATCCATCCACTCAGTGACATAACGGGCCGTGTGGCAAGGTGCACCGTCTTGCATGTGTGACGCATGTCGAGTATGAGCATGCTGTACAGAACGCCCAGTCAGGCCCCACCCTCGCTAGGATCGTCAGGGCAGGAACTTTGGCTGTAGTCTGTGTAGAGTTTCCTAACTCAGTTTATGTGAACCGTTGTACTATAAGTATTATCATTATGTATTTTGTTTTCTTCTAAGTCAACGAGTTCTATTTTATATCATTAGATATAAGTATTGTGTGTGGGACTTGTATGTAATGTTGAGAGGAGAGATATTACGTGGCGGGGGATCAGTGAGCGCGCCACGAGGTGTGTAGGCCTAACTCCCTCCTCCCTTCCTCCCTTCCTCCCTTTCAGCGCGTGGGAAGTTCTTTGTCGATCCCAGATTGAGAGAGTATATGACGTCATGATTGCCAGTGGGCGGTCCTTAGTGTTGGCGATATGCTCGCTACAGGGCCGAGTATAAAAAGAGAGGTCCTCGCCACAATTCTTCAGAACTCATCAGGCAAAGCGACCTCTCATATCCCTTGCAACTATCCATATTCTTCCGACTGATGTGAACTTTCTCTACTCTCTGAACAGCCTACCTTCTTCTCTTCTCGTCCCTGTTTATAACCTCAATGACCCCTTTGGTGCAGATTTAGTCAGCCAAAGTATTATCGCTTGAGTTCTCACGAGATAAGTGCCTGTTAGATAGCCTATTTTTGGAAGGGTTAACTAGAATAGGATTGATTGATGTTTGTTGCACTCGTATATGTATTTCCCTGTGTACTATTATTCATGTTCCTGTTTTCTGCTGGTTTAGGTAATGCTAGACTGGGATAGGGGTCCTCGAGTTGTGATTTCCTATGAGTGCTAGGTTGGTTGAACCAGCACAATTGCAACGGAGACGTGGGAAGCCTAGGGGGTCTTTTTGATTGTGTACCGTGGGAGTTTAGCACTGTGTTGCGAGTGAGGGCTTTTGCCTGTGCCACCCAACACTGTGCTATCTCATTTGCTTGACTTTGAGAGGATCGCCAGGAGAGAACCAGATACTAGTGATCTGGATCTCTCAAGAGAGCATCCCGTCAATTAACGTAATTTGGCCGCACAGTCTTAAGGACCTCGCTAGGCTACGAGCCGCTTGCTCAGCCATTGTCTCTTAACCTTATGTATCCCAGCTAGACTTTGCTCGACCAGCAGATACAGCATAGTATTGAAGCTTCTCCTTATGTATATTATTGTTTAAGCACTATTGATTTCATGTGTGGCACGCTTAGCTACTTCAGAGATTAGTGGCCCACGAGCACAATCTTAGTAGGCTATTGCCAGTGCATTGTCGGAGTACTTCTTCTTAATGTTTGCCATATCCTATTGCTTATTCTTATAATTCTTCTTATGTCAATTTAAAGCCTTTAATTACCAGTGAGTTATTCATTAAATTGCTGTTCAAAATCCGATACTTACTTCTTATGAGTATTCGAGAAGCATCTAACTTATCAGAAGATTCCTTGCTTGATGCTCGAGGACTATTGTTTAACGTAACGTAATAGTGCCGATCCGAAGTAGAGGGTGGAGGACTTCTTAAGTTCTTAGTTCAAGGGTGGATTACTTCGGCTTCGGCCAACACTATTCTTTAGTGTTGTAGTACTTTCTTCTTTGTTTGATTGTTGACCAGACTAGATAACTCCCGTCTTGTTATTAGTCTGTTGTGTGAAACGCTGGTACCGAGTTCTTGTATACCCCGTTATAGCAGATAGAACTCTGGAGGGTAGTGGCGTTTTTTGTTCGGCTGGCAGTACTCTGGGGTTGGGATCGTGTGTTTCCGTTGTGGCAGCGAGCCATACTCGAGTCCTGTGTAAGAGCCCTAGTGTACCCGAGTGCCCGGTCGTAACAAATGGCGACCTTGCTTAGGATTTTGTGAACAGTATAATTTTTTGCAGAGTTGTACAACATTTGTTTGTTGGTACTTTAGCGTACATATTGAAGAATATTTTTTTTTTGTAAGGCAATTAGGAGAGCATTTAAGAGACTCCAGTTAATTTAGTAATTAGTGCTTGCATAAGGGAGTTTAACACTTTTGTCTCGAGAATTTTTTGGTGAACTTCAGTATGTCGGGCCCTAGTACTGACGAGGAGCGAGAGATGCTAAGTGAGGAGGTGCCGTTAGTAACTAGTGAGGAGGATGCTAGACTTTTTGTGAGTAAGCAGTACCACGTGACGGAGGAGAGGCTGACTGGGGTGAATGTTTATGGCTTGCACCTGATAGCCAAGGTTTTGGGTCTATCCAATGTAGGAGGGATGTCCAAGGGGGAGCTGATTTCCTGGGTGTTGCGTGGGCGACATGGGGTTTCGGAGGAGAGGGCGTTTGGGGGGGTTCCTCCCCAGATCCCCTCTCACTCGACTCCCACAGTGCCGTCCACTCAGTTGCCGGAGGTTAGCACTCTCCCACAGAGGGATGAGCATTGGAAGATTGGAGTGCCCTCGGGCGGTGCGTATGGTGGTTCCCCAGTTCTTGCCCCCCCTCCTTCAGTAGTGGCAGCTCCCTCTTCCGGCCTGTCTCCTGAGATGATATTTAAACTCGAGCTTGCTAAAATGGAGAATGAGGCTAGGAAGCAGGAGATTGAGGCGAAGAATGAGGCTAGGAAGCAGGAGATTGAGGCTGAGTCTAGGAGGCATGAGATTGAGGCGGAGAATGAGACTAGGAGGCACGAGGCTGAGCTTAGATACGACTCCGAGAAATATTGTGCTCAGATAGACTTAGATAAGACTCGTGCAGAGTCGACAGGGATTCGGATGGGCCGGGAGGGCCAAGTAAGAGAACAGTCCTTGTCCCACTTAGTCAAGTTGGTGCCGGCATTTAGTGAAACTGAAGTCACAGAATTTTTTAATCGTTTTGAGAAGAAGTGTAGGGAGCATAATTGGCCTGAAGAGAAGTGGGCAGCTCTGGTCTCCTCAAGACTTACGGGTAAGGGTCTGAAGGCTTATGATGCACTGCCTTTAGAGTCTTGCATTGACTACCCAGTATTGAAGAGAGCTGTCCTACGGGCATACGAGTTGCAACCAGAAACATATCGATTGAAGTTTCGGGGTGTTACAAAGACTAGGGAGGCGACCTTTCTTGAACATGCCCGGGACTTAAAAGATGCACTTGCTAACTGGACACGTTCTGAGAAAGCTGAGACGGCCGAACAGTTGACTGAGCTGTTTCTGCTCGAGCAGTTTTATAAGTGTACTGGTGCAGATATGACTTTAACTATTAAAGAAAAGAACCCTAAAACTCTACAGGAGGCAGCTGAGATGGCTGACCTCCGGCTATCATTAATTCGTGGGTGCGGGTCTGCCCAGCGTAGTGAGGCAGGTAACAAGGGGCGTGACACCCCACCCCCCCGAGTTAGTGATATACATTATGCAAACAAGTACAAGAGCTATGATACCAAGACTGACCACAAGACTAACACCGTCCCATTTAAGAAGGGGCCGGGCCCTTCCCAGTACCAAGGGAAGCCCAGAGGGGAGTTGGAGTGTTATCTTTGTCATGAAAAGGGGCACTTTGCAAGAGTCTGTCCTAGCAAACCACCTACAGCAGCTGTGTCTTTGGCCTGCAACATTGGTGTGTCTCCGAAGTCTTCTGAGTTTGCCCGGGGCAGTTCGTCAGAGGCTGAGGCACAGCCAATGCAGAAGCACCTGGGAGGCTCGAACCCTGCTCAGGATGTTTTTTGCGACCATAGAGGACGGGGTTGCGTGATGTGGGCGGGGCGCAAGCATGGAGTAGAGGTCTTGCGTGATACAGGTGCTTCCCAGACTCTGATGAACAATTTGACTGGCTACCCTATAAATGCGGCTCGGGTGGTAGTGGTGCAGGGTATTAATGCAACTCGGTCATACCCGCTGGTGCGGTTGGAGTTGGAGGTGGATGGTGTGACACGTGAATTGGATGTTGGGATTGTGGAGAAACTGCCAGTGGAGGGCGTCGACCTTCTTCTCGGTAACGACTTTGCAATGCCCGCTTCTGAGGTTCTACCCTTAGTCGTTGCCGAGAGGACGGCCGACGTGAGTGGGGGAGAGCAAGAGTGTGTCGAGCGGTGCCAGGCACAACCCATGGCGTGTGCTGTCACCCGGGCTCGGACAGCTAAAGTGTCACAGCCTAGTCCTCCGTCTTCCGACCAGCAGAGGAACGATCAACAGGAGGAGGCTAAAGCTGGAGTTGGTTTTAAGAGTTTTGACTCGGCGGCTCTCCTGGTTGATTCAGTATTGGCACCTATGTTGGAGTCTGGAGAGGCCCCAGGACCTGTCACAGTTAGTGAGGAGGTAGGGCCGGAAGAGACTCCGGGGCAGCAACGTTGCACACGGAGAGAAAAAAGGGTTGCTCAGTTTGATATTGGGGAAGGACTTGGGTTGCTTCGGAAGCATCTAGACAGGTTGGTTCCCTCAGATATTTGTAAACTGCAGTTGGAGGATCCGGAAGTTCAGAAGTGTGGTAATGGTGCTGTCGAGATTAAACACGAGGACGGGGAAGCATGTCATGTGAACCTGTTGGAGGAGTTTGTGAGGCAACCACCTGAGCAGCCTACTGTCCCTGCGTTGGTCTGCCGCGGCCAAGGTGGAGAAGGAGAGGGGGGCAGTAGGGCACAGGTGGAGGAGAGTAGGGATTGTCATGTCTCGGCGAAGCAGTGGGCGGGGGACACGAGTCTGGTGGCTGTGGAAGTGCTAGAGCACCTGCCTGAGCAGCAGTGTGCAGCACTCCAGCACCAGCTCGGTTCATACCCCACTGGTCGTGCCGAGCCCCTGAGTCTCACAACTCGGGCGGTGCGAGATGTTCCGCAGGCAGGTCATGTGACTGTTAAAAGACCGTTAG
>JBAKBP010034642.1:0-20470 GCA_037953745.1 Lithodes maja | reverse complement strand
GTGGGTGTCAATTGACCTGGGTCAGGTCATAGAGGGGGCGAGGCCACGATCGGAGGTCGTTTCGAGGCCGAAATTGAAAAACAAAAATGAAAAAAAATGGCCGTTTGGGGCAGAAGGAGGCCTCCGATCGAAAAGGTGTATGGAACGAAAGTTGTTCGCAGCCCCCCAAAATGGGAGTACGAATGAGGTCAGATCCAAAATCGGAGGTCATTTAGCGGTCGAAATCGAGGTCGCCGTTTAATGAGGCACAGGGAGGTCGAGGCCGGTGATTATGGTAGTAGTAGTATTGTGATGATTGTGGTAGTAGTGATTGATGATGGTGATTATGGTAGTAGTAGTGGTGGTAGTACCCGGGCAACGCCGGGTACCCCTGCTAGTAAGCAAGAATACAGGGGAAAGAAAACTAAAAATGGGTTGGAAACCAGAATGAAGAGCAAGGGAGGGGCAGGTGGGAAATAGATGCAGGGCGGACCAAAGAAAGTACAGGTATAGTAAGAAACAAAACTGGAAAGAAAGGTAGTTCAGACTAAAGAGAAATAGCCTAGAAACTGAAGCGAACAGGAGAAATAAGACAAAATGTAGGTAGGAGAGAAAGTAGGGATAACGCAGAAGGCATCAGTTAGCCTACACTATAGCCTACAAGGGAACAAAGAAACCCATGAAGAACCGGTAGCTTACGTGTGAATGATGGGGGGAGGGGAGGGGAGGGGAGGGGAGTCAGTGAGAGGAAAGTTATACAGGGACAACATAATAATCTACTCGATAGATCTTGTACAGGTGTGGTACATGGGATGGTAATGAGTGGTATGCGGGAATGTAAGGTGTACCGAGACACCATTATTAATAACAGGGTGTCAAACTGGAGCAATTGTGTTTAAAGATTTGAATGAATATGCGAAGGAATACAAGAATATTAACATGAAGTAGCAATGATTTTACATGTTATCACTTCCAAAGATCTAATTTAAGCTAGGCTATACTGTAAACCATAATTTCATCTTTACTATAAAAATAAACTAATTTGAGACCAGAACTGCTCAACGTGGATGGCAGGAAGGAGTTGAAAGATGTGATAGCCATTTAAGCCATTAACCCCTTCTGTACCGGGAAAGTCATTTTTGTCTAGCTATATTTAGACGATTTTGTGCAGTTTAAGAAGGATCTGTGGTAATAAAAAGGGTTAAGTGAGATAGGTCAAAGCCTGTTAATAGCTGGAGCCTGGAGGCCCTTTCTAAACTAAACACAATAGTTTAATAGTAGCCTGAATAAAGTTAAAAGGACGTTGCCGGTACAGAATGGGTAAAGGAGAGATGGCTCGTTTTTCTGGACACCCTTCTCCCTCATGCTTAGCCCATTTATTTTTCATATTTTAAAACGTTCGGCCCATTAGTTTGGCGATTTTAAGACCTTTCGCCCCTTTTCTTTGTCAACATTAAGACTTGTCGTGCCATAATTAGGTGTATATTTTCCTGTCGAGAGCTGGCTGGATTACTAGCCTATGTCTTAAGTAAGTTAAGTGAGACACAAACAAACAGTGAGGGAGGCCAGACACATGAAACAGTAGTTCCAGCAACAACTCTTTGGTAAGATGGCACCTTCTATAACATCAAGGAGTTGCAATAGAGTATTCATCGGAAAAAACATATTGGAAAGGATTAGCACTATCCTCCATCCTGCATGGCACAGATGTGGTGTATTTCAATAAAGAAGAAGTAAAAGAACTGCAAAAAATTGAAAATAAAGTAAATATAATTATATTAAAAGCCCCTTCCTATACAGCCATATGTGTGCTGAGAGCAGAGGTGGGCACGTCGCTAATGTAGACAAGATTGATGAAAAGGAAAATGTGTTATGTGAACTACCTGCTAAATAAAGAAGATAACTTAGTAGGAAAAGTCTATCACGAACTAAAACAGAACTATAAGACAGGTAACTGGATAAAATATATTGAATAAACTGTAAAAACAACTGGTACAGGAAAATTAAATTTGAGACAAATAAATGGTGAAGTTATTGAAAGAAGATTAATGAGTGGGACACTACACGATGGCAAGAAGAAATCAGGAAGAAAACAAGTGTACAATTATATAGGACATACAAGAAAGAAATAAGAGAAGAGCGTATTTACGATAATACTTTCGGCTCGGAATTATTATTTAAGTGTAGATCTAACACAATGAAATTAAATGACGGGAACCGTTTCATTGGTGGTGACACAAAGTGCGTGGCATGTGAAGAGGAAAGAGAAGACCTAAATAACTTTTTATTATACTGTCCTATATACCAACACTTAAGAAATAAATCAACCATATAAGAGAACCGGATCGGAGAACTGCTATTTGGGAAGGATTGTGAGAAAGAAGAAATTAAATGAATACTTACTGAATTTTGGAAAATAAAGAAACAGAAAATAGAGCTCAATCAGTGAAACGCGCAACTAATATAGAATAGGGGTGCTGCTGTAAGTTAGGCAATACCCCTCCCAACACCAAGACCAAGACCAAGTCATGCGGTGCCTATGAGGCCTCCCCTGGGTAGGTCTAATCCTGCTCGGTTGGTCGGAAGCAGGTCAAAACGGCCACACTCCGAAATGGCCACAACCGAAATGGCCACAACCAAAACGGCCACAAACCGAAATGGCCACACTCCGAAATGGCCACACTCCGAAATGGCCACACTCCTAATTGGCCACAAACCGAAATGGCCACACTCCGAAATGGCCACAAACCGAAATGGCCACATGGGAGAGGCTGTCACCCGCGCGTAGTGACTGGTTGAGGCCAGCCACCACCGCTCGCACTGGTTCTATCCTAAAGCAGGGTTCACACATTGGCGAGTCGGAGCGCAACTCCAACGCGAGTGATGACATTTTTGCACTCGCCAATGATTATCCCAAATTCGCCGACACTCGCCGACACTCGCACAGACTCGCGTGGACTCGCGGTGGACCGCGTAGACTCGCGAACGCGGCCAAAAATGTTGTACCGACACAAACATTGGAAAGTCAAGTGGGAGTAGGACGCCAAGTCGCATAGGGTCGCGTAGACTCGCGTAGACTCGCGTAAACTCCTGTAGACTCGTGTGACACTCATGTAGACTCGTGTGACAGTCACGTTGTACTATTGAGAAATTTAATGATAGCGAGTCTACACGAGTCCACACGGGTATACGTGAGTCTACACGAGTACAACAGGAGTCTACAATATAGTAAACAACCAATATTTCCAAAGGCGAGTTTAACGGGAGTCAAACAGGAGTCAACATGACGCTAATGCGAGTTAACATGAGTTAACGCGAATGTAACACGCGTAAACGAGAGTACCCTCGTGGTGGTCTGGATTTCACAATATGTGTGGCGAGTCTATGCGAAACAAACATGAGTTTACGCGATATTAACGTGAGTCTATGCGAGTCTATGCGAAACCAACGTGAGTCTACGCGAGTAACGGTGAAACCAATGTGTGTCTACGCGAGTGGTGTGCGACTGCTGGCAACACCGCGCGAGTAGGTGGCACCACCGCGTCAACACCCCCTATAAAGGGACCGCCCGCGGTGACTCCTCCACTCTCCACCATGACCCCAGCAAGGACCCATTGACCCCGCCCGCACAGCGACCCACGCTGCCCTACCACACTGCCTACCCTACCACGCTGCCTTACCTGCCTGCCCTACCACACTGCCTGCCCTACCACGCTGCCCTACCTGCCTGCCCTGCACCATGCCTTTGCCCAAGGAGAAGGTGTCGGCCACCAAGTCTCGGAAGGGTGGTGATGGTGTTGTGAAGAAAGGCAAGGCTACACCTCCCGAACAACCCCACATCGCACCCCCTGCCAGGAGGCCTGTTGCGTCGCAAGAGTTGGACGACTCTGATGACATTGTGCCGGACAGCCAGCCCAGTGGACATGAGGACATGGACGTGTTAGATGGAGATATTGATGCTGACGACAGCCAGGATACTCGGACCAGCCAGGATACTCAGACCAATCAGGATACTCATACTAGTCAGGACACACAAGGTAGCCTCAGTGACAGTGATGGTGATACCCCTGACCACCCTGGCAGCGCGGGCCCTGTTCGTTATGGCGGAATTAAGAAAAATAAGTTGACAAGGGTGATCTTGAGCGACGAGACTGAGGACATGCTGGCCGAGTGGGTGAAGGACACCCCCATGTTATATATGAAGCGTAGCAAGGCCTACAAAGATACGCGCAGGAAACTCCGCGCCTACGACGAGAAGGCTGTTACCCTGGGTGTTAATGTCACAGGTAAGTACCCACAACAAAACATGCAGCATGAAATATTAATTGTAATAAGTGATTGAATACCTTGATGTTGTGTTCTTGGTTTGATTCCATGTGATTTATACGTGAAATACATAATTACTATTATGTTAAAGTTTGCTAAATTGGCATATATGTATGTGTGTTGCCAGAGTATCATATACATCCCTCTACGCTTGTATTTAACAGCATTAACTAATAATGTATTATCAACCCATGTTTGGCCTGTGAAATTACGGATATAAATCATATATATAAAGGGGCCTTGCTTAATAAATATTACTCTTTACACAGGCGCTAATCTGGCACATTGGGTCTGCAACATGTGGTCAAGGTATTCAAAGCTGAGCGATATGAAGAGTGGAGCGGGAACACCTGGGACATTCGAGGACAAGCCACTATCAGAGAGGGACACCTGGATCATGCAGAAGTTTGCCTTCCTCAAAGGGCACATCTCCCGCGTAAAGACCAAGGTCACAGCTAAGGTTATAACTAATATAAACATGCCTAATATGTGTGAAAACAATATATACTTAAATAACTGTTAGCTATCACATTTGGAAAATATTATTTAACCATGTATACCGAGGCAATTAATGTCTGTTAATAACGTGCTTATCTTGTGCATATATATATATGATTTTATACATATAAAAAAATTCATGGCTGTTAATATCATGCTTATCTTGTGCATATATACTTGAATTCATACATTTATAATGGAAGGCTTCATGTAAACATAATATGTATTTTCTTATATTTATTTATATTGTCAAAGTACATATATTTAAGTATACTAAAATAGGTTTAATGTCTTATTTATATAGGATATATAAATGTTTTTGTGTTTCAGTTTCCAAACCCGACCGAGGACGTCTCGCCGGAGGTGAATGTGGAGGTGATTGGCGATAACGAGAGTGATGGAGAGGACACTGCCATGCCCCCTCCAACCAACACAACTCCCACTGCCAGGCCCAGCACCCAGAACAAGCGGCGGAAGTCTGTTGAGGCATTCTCACCTGTGGAGGTAAATATGAAAACATTTAACATATGTCATTACGAGAGTATATTTGTCATTACGAGAGTATCATATATAAATCCTATGTTCGTGTATGCTGCAAACTGCAAACAATTCCTGTAGAGGAAGACATATTATGCATCTGGAGGAGAAAAACATAAAAAGGTTATTAGCATAACTTACCATGACATGTATGTATTATTTTATAAGTACAGAAGGTGTTTAACATGCATACTCTTGTTTCTACAGGTGAGTGCGACGCGGGAGGTGATGCGGGAGAACATGTCACGCCTGGTGACATCCCTGGCTGGGAAGGAGATCAAGTATGGACAGTTCGTGGGGTACTTGGAGCAGCAGCTCGAGAGGATCCCTGACGCTGTAGGGGAGATATTGTCACGGAGGATAATGCAGCAAGTCCTTCAGGCCAGGGATGAGGTCACCCTCTCCACGTCACCCCAGATGGCGATACCAGCAAACCCCCCGCAGTTGCACACCACACCACCAGGCCCCCCGCAGTTGCACACCACACCACCACAGATGCAAGCCCAGCCAGGACCATCACGCATGCCAGCAGCCTTCACAAACCCACATTCCAAGAGCTGATGGCTGGTACGCCATTCAGGTCTCCTGCACATATACATGAAAGGTGGGCGGGGTCGCTTACCCCTACACATGGCTCCAACATTGCAACAGCGGTTCCCTCAAGCCCAGCTACTAGTAGGCCACCAACACCAGGGAACTTCCTATAAACAAGGTTGAACACCCAAGTCAACACCCCCGGGCCTGGGATGTACGAAAATGTGTGAAACCTTTGTGTATAAATAAAGTCATAAACCCCCCAGTGATGGGAATGACGAATATATATATATATTACTATGTCTACACATATAATGAATATTTCTTATTATTTCTATACTTTCTGGTATATATTTACATACTATATTACTTTGTCTACACATATATGAATATCTCTTATTATTTCTTTACTTTCTGGTATATTTTTACATACTATATTACTTTGTCTACACATATAATGAATATCTCTTTATTATTTCTATACTTTCTGGTATATATTTACATACTATATTACTTTCGGCTATATATTAAGATGCTATATATCTATGTTTATGAATAAAATATATTAATGTGCCTCCATCTGTTGTTTTGGATCCAAACTATATTATTAGAGTTTATGTGTAAAAATTGTCAAGAAACGTTCTTTTTATAAACATGGCAAAGACTTGTCAACAGAGAAAAAATATAAGTTAATATGAATTCAAGTTGTGTTATAAATAATATTGATATTAACATCAATAATGAAGAGAGAAAAAAAATACCATATAATATCATTGAAATAGGTTTCTGGAATAATATTGATAGTAAAACATAAATAATGATGTGGAATATATGCAAAGGATATATGATGACAAATAATAATATACAGACTGATATCCAACATGAAATTTAAATAAATAAAAAATATACATTAAATATTATATATTAAACATTATAAAACGACATAGGAAAAGGTGAACACCATAATATATGAGACTTTATAAAAAGCGAATAACAAATAGAGAATATATATTAATGAGGTTGAATTGATTTCAAACATGATTAACAACATAATATAAATATGTAAACTACACAAATATTAATGAAAGCAATGGCAACATATGGATACATACCTTTCTATCAAGTCGTTCTGCCAGGGGACACTGCCCCTGGGTGATGAGCAGTAGTCGGTGAGGTGCTGGCGTTGCCTCTTGGCCTGGGCTGTCACGACATTCCTGGATAGTCTCTCGAGGGGATTCAGCCTGTCCCGTAGCTCCCTCCAACCACCAGGGATGATAGCATGCGTCTCAGGGTCCTCCTCGTCCGCTAGGTTGGCGTGGTGATTAGGGTACCTCATTCGCATATGGTTATGCATGCAACAGCACGCCATCACCACAGACTCAACACGGGACGGGTGGAGGGCAATGCTGTGGAGAAGGCACCTGAACCTGAATTAGGGAGAGAAAAAACATGTATATTTAAACACTGAATAGTATAATTCATATTAAATAGGGAAATAATGGTTAGGATCATAGTTAAAACTGGACTTGCAGATGTGGACGACTCACACTCTGTGGATGTGGGGGAGATTTATTAATCCATATTAATTATAGGGAGAATGGTTACGAGCATGTATATTTAATACCTGACTAGTATACTTCATATTAGTAAGGTGCCATCACCGATACCTGTATTTCTGGTCAAACATGTCACATAATCAAACACATACCTGGTTGACATGATGCCAAAGGCGTTCTCAACAACTCTGCGAGCCCGGGACAGTCTGTAGTTGAAGATCCGTTCAGGTACAGTCAGTCGCCGGGTAGAGTGTGGCTTCATCAACCACCTTCGCATGGGGAAGGCGTCATCACCCACCAGGAAGTAGGGAACAGGTGTGTCGTCGTTGGGCAGGGGTTCGGCAGCAGGGAGTCCCAGGGTGCACCCATCCAATGCTGCTCTGATATTAGTTCTTATAAAGACCCCACCATCTGAGGAGCTACCGTGATTACCCACGTCACAGTAGAGGAACTTGTAGTCGGCGTCTACAATAGTCATGAGCAATGTGGTAAACTATCAATGGAACTTAAATATTACTAAGCTATAATGAATCAAATCAAATCAATCTAAATGAAAACTACTCTATATCTAAATTGAATTCAATCTGAAACAAGCTAATTTATATCCAAAGGTCTCACATACTAAATGTATATATAGGGTAAGGTTATAAGGGTTAATATTAGCCAGGAATTAACTCACCAATAGTTCCACGTGGCAATGAGGCAAGGGAGAACGTGTTACCCAATATGGCGGTGGACAATGGGGAACGAGACTTCGGTCCCAAGACTCGAGTCAAGTTAAAGAAAGAATAAATGATTACATGGGAATGGACATGATTATTATAATTTATGCTTATCTATCAGTCAGTCATGATGTCGATGAGAGCGTCGTGATGGTGTAGCTGAGTGTATTGCTGTATGTGTATTGTGATTACAGGCACAAAAGCTCGATCAACTGAGGGCGGAAAATTTAGATGTTAACTGGTTGGTGTTCGTGAAGGCTCTGGCGTACCTCAAAAGCACACCTTGCTGCCTTGGCAAACCGCCAGGAGCCCAAATTATCGTACCGCATTTAGGTTGCTCTATACGATAAATTATATTAATATATACGATAAATTCATATATACTACATAAGACCATGGCAATATTGCTTAATAGCATATTAGGCCTTTTATAACTTAACTTATTTACAATCTTATAATATACGATCTACTCGTCCTACGTCGTGCTGTAGGAGAGATCGTGACGTCACAGAGACATACGAGATCACAAAAGAGTCATATTCTATCGTATTTATACGATACACTCCCCCCACAAAAAAGACCTGAACCCCACCTTAAACCTAAAGTTGCCCAGAGGCTATATTCTGACGCCACAAGTCGACGGCGCCAGCAGGAGCGCGTCTGGGACGCGTCCCAGTCCGAGAATGATCACCATCAGTAAGAGGTGAGTCGTTCCTTTGAGAATCCTCGGACCCAGCAATAACAGGTGGAGCGTCAGATTGCAATGCGGAATCGAGCTCCAAATTGTACAAACGTGCGATAGGACGAACAGTAGTTCCAGTGGCTGTCTTCAATAGCGCCACCCGCTCTACAGAGTCTGCCCCCTTGTATACCTCCAATACGCGGCCTAATTTCCAGTATGAACGAGGACTATCTTCTTTAATTAAAACAACTTCGCCAACTGTAGGTGCCGTTGGTCTACCAGAGGGAGTAACACTCCTTTCCCTCAATGCTAGCAGAAATTCACTAATCCACCGTTTCCTAAAATCCTCGATTATCCTGGATATATACTGGTATCTCTTAGACACCGCTACCTCAGACTACAACGAGGGATCCTCTAACTCTACTATGGATTGGAAATCAGATGGAAACGCAGTCAATGGTTTCCCATATAGCAAGTGAGCTGGCGTTAATGGTAGTGGTTCTTGCAGGTCGGTGTACACATATGAAAGCGGGCGATCATTCACGACTGCCTCTATCTCTGTGAGGACTGTCGTCAACTCACTCTTCTTTAATAGAGCACGTCCTACAACCGCTCTGGGTCCTGACTTTACTATGCCGACACACCATTCCCACATTCCACCAAACCAAGGTTCCTTAACTGGAATGAACCTCCATTCGCACTTCTTCTCTCCCAAAAAAGTGATGATAGTAGGATCACTACTCATATCCTTTAGATATTTTGATGCTTGGACAAAAGTGGGAGCATTGTCGCTAAGAATGAGTTGAGGGAATGAACGACGGGCACAAAGCCGTCTGAACGCCAGCATAAATTCTTCGCTAGACATATTATCACATAGTTCTAGGTGTACCGCTCGAGACGTCGCACAGGTAAACAATAATATATAAACATTCTCACTCTCCCTCGTCTTCAATGCCCCTGTGTAATCTAATCCTACCGCTTGGAAAGGTTCTACATGCTTTACATGGCATTCAGGTAGGGATGGAGCTGGTCCAGTTGCATACGGTTTACCCTTTAGTCTCTGGCATATTACACACTTTCGTACTACGTGTCGAGCTACTTGTCGAACCCTGGGTATCCACCATGTGAGACGTAAATTGGATATAATATGACATACCCCGTAGTGTTTTACTTCCCTATGTGCACGTATGATCAATAGATCAGTAACGTGATGTCTTGTTGGCATAAGTATAGGTCGGTTTGTGCCGTCTGGTACACCCGACCACTTCAGGCGACCCTCACACCTGATGAGGCCATTGTCTAGGTGCAACCTTAGTTGACGCACTATATTAGGCATTAATGTCTTATTCGAGCCTTTCAAGGATTCTAATTCATTGGAAAAGGTTTCTATTTGAACCCATTTGATCAAAGTTACTTCAGCTGCTTTAAATTCACGAGCATCAATGTTGTGACCCCTGTTGCAGAGTTGGCCCGTTACTTTAAGCTTGAGATTGGATACATATCGCAACACCCAAGCTACAACTCTGACTAGTTTATTATAGTCACCGAATCTTGCCCACTCTATGATTGGACCCGGTGGCTCTTTTGGTTGGGCTGTAACTGCCACTGTCTCCAGTGGCAGAAGTCCCTCACCAACAGCATGCCATATCGTCCATTCACTTTCATGGAGCAGCCACTTTGGACCATGCCACCACAATTCGGACTTCATTAACTGGCTAGCCGTTATACCCCTAGTTATGAGATCACTAGGGTTTTCTTTTGTATTTACATAATGATAAGCAACATCTGGCAAAAGGGCTCTAATCTCATCTACCCTATTCCGCACATAAACTGGCAGAGACTTCCTGCTATGTATCCAGTTGAGTGCGACCTGACTATCGCACCATACATGAACGATTTCAATATTTAATTCGCTCTCGTATGCTGTGCGTACATGTTGCACCAGACGTGCTAATAGCAGCATGGCAGTCAATTCCATTTTAGGGATAGTTACCTTTTTAACCGGGGCTACCTTGGCCCGGGCTGTAACTAAATGTGCCCCAAATGAAGTAACAACATATATGGCTACCCCGTATGCCGTGGCGCTAGCATCGCAAAACGTGTGTAACGTAACGTCACCGAACGCCGCCACTTTACGAGGTATAGGTTTAGTACATAGGACGGCATATTCATTCAACAACAATGTCCCTTGGTCATTCAGGTCCTCGGGCAAACTGTCATCCCATCCTATCTTACGTCTCCAAACTTCCTGCATTAGAATCCTAGCTCTTATGGTAACAGGTAATGCTAGACCCAAAGGATCAAAAAATTGCGCAAGTTTGCTCAACAGACTTCTTTTGGTGTGCGCTCCTGTCTGCTGAGCAAAAGACCTTGTTTGAAAAGTTAGTATGTCATGTTTAGGATGCCAGATCATCCCCAAATTTCTGGACTTTTCCTGGTTAAGAGATGCCGTACCATCCACCTGTATTAAACTCTGAAGATCTTCACTATTAGTAACCCACTCGCGGAGAAATAGATGTGCATCCGCAAACAGTCTGCGTGCTTGCCAGTATGCACATAACAAATCATCTTGACTATCGCTAGTACCCTGCAAATTGTCAATGTATAATCCGCGAGATAGTTTACTTGTGTCCTCATGAGTGTCAGCTAGATGTTTTCTGATTGTGGCGTTTAACAAAAACTGCGAGCAAGTGGCCCCAAAGAGTACAACCCGAAAACGGTATATTATGATGGGACTTTCAGAGTCGCTAATGTCGCCGAACCAAAGAAAGCGGGTAACATCTCTATTTTCCTCCTTTAGCTTGACCATCAAGAATGCTTTCTCAATGTCACTGGTATAGGCGTACTTCCCCAGCCTAAACCGCAATAGATGTTGGGATAGGTCCGACACCATGGACGGACCTGTCAACAGGCAGTCATTTAAACTGGGTTGTTGTCCTTGGTGGGCAGAACAGTCATACACCACCCGTATTGGTGTGGTGACGCTGTCTTTCCTTACCCCATGATGGGCCAGATAGTGAACCCTACCCTTCTTAAACGGTTCCTCGACATCGACTCTCTCAATAAAGCCCCTATCTTCATAACTCCGAAATACATCGTCATACGCCTGGCGCGTGCTCGGTTCGTTAGACAATTTCCGCTGCAATGCGAGCAAGCGACCTAATGCCAAACCATAGTTGGTAGGCAGGCTTATCTCACTGTTCTTCCAGGGTAAACTAACTTTATATTGCTTGTCTGAGGCACAGTAGCACACAGACTCGTCAAACCTTTGTAGCGCAACTTCCGAGTCATAATCAGTCTCCATAGGATTAATGCCTATGTGATCCAATCTCCACAGTCGTTCCAGGTCGAACTCGGCAGCCATCTTAGGGTCACTAGGTTGGGAATCCTCCCTTCCCAACTCCTCTGCCGCGGTTACATTGGCTCTATATATCGAGACCGTGTCGACCAGGACCTTTGACTGTGTAGTATGCACCTTTCCGCTCATGCAGTATCCAAATTTAGTGGGGATTAAAATTACACCAGACATCTTTTTAAATCCAGGGTATACTACTTCATAATAATGATCCTCACCAAGTAGAACATGCACCTCACTCTGATTTCCCATGGGATCTGACAAGTTAACCTCTTTGCTACGTAATGCGTGTTCCACCTTCTTCACACCCACATATACATATTCTGGTAGGGTGTCTACTACGATACAAGTCATAAAGTACCGGTTTTTACGATAGAAATATGAAATCTCCGCTATCTCGTAGTCTTGTTTATCAGTAACCCCTGTGAAGCCCTGTAATCGAAGAGTCTCAGCCCCTACGATTCGGTGCTTCAGTCCCACTAGTACGGACCTCTTTATAAAGGAACGTTGAGACCCTTGATCTAGAAGTACCCGACAAACTTTGTTACTGTCATTACCTTCCATGGGAATCTGTATTGTGGGCAATATAGTGGTGTCTTGCGTGCTCTACCTAGTGCCACAGTTGTAGTACCCTCATTTTTTACGTCTTTGACTTTATCTGCTGTAGGACACAACTTATCAAAGTGATGTCCTTTGCAGTGCCGACAGGGCCATAAGTATGTAGCAGTACATTGTCCCTGCTTACCATGTTCCCCACTTAGACAACCTACACATAGCTTCAATCTTTTCGCCCGTGCCAGTTTTGTCTCATTTGTTGGGTATTTTATGCAGAAACTCCATTTATGTTTGTTGTTACATAGCTTACATAGAATCTGAGCAGGTTTCTTATACACACTCTCTTTCTTTACTTTAGTCCCCACTGTCATGCTTATTGTTCCCCTCTTCTCCACATTCTCACTCCCTCCCGACACATACATTCTCCCTTTGTTCAACTGTAGATTATTGATCTCCTTGCTGAACTGAGTTTTGAACTCCCCAGCTCAAATGATCTTACCTTATCAAGTATTGCCATAGGAAGCTTCTGACGCAAGATAATGACTATCATTTCCTGCGTGGTAAGCCCTAGGGTGTCTAGCGATCGAGTATGGCACTCCATATTTGCCCTGAAGTTTGTCAACTCATCAACCTTATACTGTGGTTCTGCGAGCCCCAAAAAGGCAACGACATGGGCCATCTTCAACTGCTCTCTATCCCCGTATGTGGACTCTAATAAGTGTACCGCTTCAAGATAACTACCACCCACTACTGCAAAACCCTCTATTAAATGTAAGGCCTCTCCTTCCATTTGTCCCTTCAGATAGTGAAACTTGCGGACATTATCCAAAGAGGATTCATGAACCGTAGATCGAAATACATCCCAGAAAGCTAACCACTCGGTTAACTTGCCCCCAAATGTAGGAAGATTGAGCTTTGGGAGGTGTACAGTATGTTTTGGGTCAGCCCTTCTATGGGCCTCATTATCGCCTCCCTTCTTACTTGCGACAGCACGCTGTAATAGGCGCTTCGCTCTAAAGACAGGTTCGTCATAGAGGGCGCGATTATCACACTCTGTAACTATCTCTTCCTCCTCTATCATGTCAGCCACAATCACCTCACTCAGAGCCATAATACGACCGTGGGTAGCCTGGACGTTATCTAATCTAGCCTCCAATTCCTCTAGTTCAGCAGTAGTGATGAAAGTGTTTAAGTCCACAATTAGCCTATTTAATACTCCCCGAAGTCCCGCCCTTTGATTTTTAGGGGCTTTGCTTAGCACCCCACTAGACGGTGTCTCTGTATGGTCTTTATCCATTTTGCATGTGAGCCTATAGGCTATGTATCTAAATATTACGTTACAAAAACAACGGCCAAATAATAGTCTAATTAAGAGACGCCAACCGGCGGACTTCTATGTTACGGAGAAAAAATAGTAAATAGCAATACCTACTAATGGATCATATTGAACAAGAAAAAAATGTTAGGTCAGGTCATATGTCACAGGAAGTCTGAAACGGAAAAGAAAATTATTGGGGAAAGATGATGGGTGGGATGCAGGACTTAGGCAGGCGCAATGATACAACCTCGGCGTCCCTCTCTAGCCAACGCTTCGTTAGCCCTACAATCTTGTCATACAGGACTTGATTGGTGTCCAAGTAGAGGTGGACACCATCCTGGTCGAGGTCTCGGATGCTGAGTGTGAGAGAAACAAAGCGGTGCTTCGTTTCTATTAACCGACACCTCAGGGCGCGGTTAACAGAATTTTGTATAGCTTGATAATCCGCCGCTGAGAACCCTCGGACTCTCGTCCGGCTCTCAATTGCCACGATCTTGCAGCTTCCTCCAGACTCACGCTCCAGATCCAGCGCCACCTCTTTGATAGCGTCAGCTAACTCGCGGGGTACTGTACCGGGGCGCATATCATTGCCGCCTATAAACAAAAAGATCATATGCGGCCTAAACCGAACCACTTGCCCCCACTGGGGGGAGGCTTTCAGGGTGTCAACGGTTGCTCCTGGTACCCCGAAGTAGGTCAGCCTGAAAGTTCTTTCCCCCTCCGACGCCCGATACGATTCAGTACCTCCGTCAGCTGCCCTTAGCCTACTTGCATATGAATGCCCTACTATGGCTATTCTCTGAGGTACCGGCGCCTGAGGTACAGGGAGATAGCCAAGCCCCACCCCTCCGGGGTCCTTACTCCTGCATCCCTGGGCTAATCCCTTGCTCATTGCCTAAGAAAAATCCCCTACTGGTAGCTAAATCCCGGGTCTGGGCACCAATGTGGTAAACTATCAATGGAACTTAAATATTACTAAGCTATAATGAATCAAATCAAATCAATCTAAATGAAAACTACTCTATATCTAAATTGAATTCAATGTGAAACAAGCTAATTTATATCCAAAGGTCTCACATAATAAATGTATATATAGGGTAAGGTAATAAGGGTTAATATTAGCCAGGAATTAACTCACCAATAGTTCCACGTGGCAATGAGGCAAGGGAGAACCTTTTACCCAATATGGCGGTGGACAATGGGGAACGAGACTTCGGTCCCAAGACTCGAGTCAAGTTAAAGAAAGAATAAATGATTACATGGGAATGGACATGATTATTATAATTTATGCTTATCTATCAGTCAGTCATGATGTCGATGAGAGCGTCGTGATGGTGTAGCTGAGTGTATTGCTGTATGTGTATTGTGATTAGAGGCACAAAAGCTCGATCAACTGAGGGCAGAAAATTTAGATGTTAACTGGTTGGTGTTCGTGAAGGCTCTGGCGTACCTCAAAAGCACACCTTGCTGCCTTGGCAAACCGCCAGGAGCCCAAATTATCGTACCGCATTTAGGTTGCTCTATACGATAAATTATATTAATATATACGATAAATTCATATATACTACATAAGACCATGGCAATATTGCTTAATAGCATATTAGGCCTTTTATAACTTAACTTATTTACAATCTTATAATATACGATCTACTCGTCCTACGTCGTGCTGTAGGAGAGATCGTGATGTCACAGAGACATACGAGATCACAAAAGAGTCATATTCTATCGTATTTATACGATAAGCACGATGGAGTGGAAGCCTCTGTAGTTGTAGAATTCTGTACCGGCATTTGGAGGGCATTTGATGGCGCAGTGCTTTCCGGCGATGGCACCAACGGTATGTGGGAAATCCAGCGCTTGGCAAATTCACTGGCAACATCCTTCCACTCCGCCGGTGTCCTGGGGCAATGTATAACCTCATCCTGGTATTCTGCAATGATGGCTTCGCATGTTGCAGGCACAATGGAGGGAGATGGTGTTCCGGGCCACACGGAACGCGTACTGTAGGCTAGGATATGAGTCACCAGTGGCCTGGTAGCGGAGTGTGATTGCAATCCTCAGCCCAGGTGACAAAGCCTCCCTCCAGAAGATGTCCTGCTTCTCTACCCTAGGCCCGACACGTGCCACCAACTCCCTAAACAGGTGGACGTCCACACGTAGGAAATTCCGGAATCCTTTGGGGTCCTCTCTCTTAAGCTCCTCCATAAGTTGTTCGTACACACCGAATTGTGGCCGTCTCAGTAGCCACCTCCTAGCCAAACTCTCCTTCGTGGCCTTTCCCCTTGACGTCTTTCTTCAGCCTCCTTCTCCTCCAGCTCCTCTAGATCTAGGAGACGCATCTACATTTGCAGTACGAGCACAGCTGCCGCTCTCCGCCTCCTGATGGACATGGTGTGTGGTGGGTGGCTGGGTGGGTGGGCTGTATCCTGCAGAGTAACGTCCGTCCGTGGTGGTGTTGCGTGGTGTGAACAATGGTGCCAGTGGGGGCCTCTTTATATACGTATCCTGACACTCGCCAACACTCGCACACACTCATGTTAGACTCCCATACACTCCTGTTAACTTCCTGTAGACTCGCGTTCATCTTGTGTAAACTCATGTAAACTTGTGTAAACTCCTGTTACACTCGCATAGACTCGTGTAGACTCCGCACTATTCGTACCCTGGAATTTGACCGTTATTTTCAAATTTTGGCGGGGCGTGTTGGGGTCGTGTTAAACTCGCCAACACTCGCGTAAACTCGCATAAACTTGTGTAAACTCATGTAAACTCGCGTAAACTCGTGTTATATTCGTGTTCTATGCGTGTTTACTCGCATCAGCTGCTACTCGCGTTGGGTTCGGGCTCCATCAACGGCGATATGCGGCGAGTGTGACTCGCGTTGGCCTCGCGCATCGACTCGCCTATGTGTGAACCTGCCTTTAAGATATACAGTATATCTTAGTTCAATCCACAACTCAGATTGACAGTTTTTTGTAATCTATTGAACAATATTATTACAGTTTTTTGCAAAGGAAAATGAGTAAAAATATCGCTAAAATATATACAGAAATAGTATGAAATAAGCTAACAAAAGATTGACGGATGATACCCGTCACGCGTAAATTCCATAAATACATTAATTAATTAACTTATTGTTCACTACTATATCTAAGAGAGAGAGAGAGAGAGAGAGACAGAGAGAGAGAGAGAGAGAGAGAGAGAGAGAGAGAGAGAGAGAGAGAAAAGAGAGAAGTGAGAGCGAGTTTAGAAGAGGGAGTCGTTTGTTAAAGAGATACAGAGCTATTAACTATATTTGGTTCGAGGGAGTTCTTTTTGGATTTCCCTATATCTATCCATTTGTTGGGAGATTTTTAAGACGCTCCACCCCGTTAGGTTGTCGATTAAATTAAGGCTTATTAATTTAAGTGAGCTATAGCAACCTGTTACTTACAAGAAATCTGCCTTCCGGAGGGACATTTTTCTTTTCCCGATAAATGTACAAATCAAACTTAAAGGGGGGTCTGGGTAGGCATTAAAGGGGGGTCTGGGTAGGGCATTAAAGGGGGGTCTGGGTAGGCATTAAAGGGGGGTCTGGGTAGGCTTTAAAGTTAAAGGGGGGTCTGGGTAGGCATTAAAGGGGGGTCTGGGTAGGCATTAAAGGGGGGTCTGGGTAGGCATTAAAGGGGGGTCTGGGTAGGCATTTTATAGTTCGAAGGAAGTCTGGGAAGGCGATTTTTGTTAGCTAGTTAGACATACTAAAATGCATTGCTCGAAAATGCCAAAGCAAGGAAAATCTTCAATAACATTTTAGTATCTCATAATAACCCTCATAACTATAAATATAGAATATTCTTGTCAAATACAGATATCAATTTGATTTTACTCTAATATCAAATGCTACAAACACTTGGTACTAGTTGCATTATAATAACCATCCCTAACTCACATATACATATAATTTACAGTAGATATGCTGTAACATAATGGAACCTTGCAAATGTCGCTCCGATTATTTAAAATATTATAAGTCAGTCTCATCAAATGACCGTCCCATTGGACTGATATCAATAATACGAAAATTACTTAAAAAATACTGAGAAAACTACTGACCACCTAGAAAATGTCATCTGGATCAATTTATTCCCACCATGTCTTAATACCTCCGAGGATCACACACAAACCCGACCAGAGGAAAATAATTATGATTATATGATCACTAGCGCTATGACCACTAACGTTATCACCATCTAAAAAAAAAAAAAAAAAAATCAATATCTTTCTATATACTGTATATGTATCGATATAGGTATCAACATACAGTATATATATATATATATATATATATATATATATATATATATATATATATATATATGTTTCTAGTCTCTCAGTGGGGATCGAACCATCGACCATCAGAACGATAGCCGACGCTTAATCAATTACACCACGGCAGTCAAAAGACACTCAGCCTTCTATCCTATTTATGTTAGGGAGAAGGGAAACCCACTAGGCGAATATATTTCAATTCAAACCTAGTTGTAGGATCCATATTTCCAGAATACCATACACGGATTTTTGAGTGTCCCGGCGCAACTCGGGTTGAAATTGATTTCATTTAATTCTAACCCACAAAGCATGAGAGTTACAAATATTGAGAATATATCACAAATACACGTGAGCCACTAAATGTTTCTAGTCTCTCAGTGGGGATCGAACCATCGACCATCAGAACGATAGCCGACGCTTAATCAATTACACCACGGCAGTCAAAAGACACTCAGCCTTCTATCCTATTTATGTTAGGGAGAAGGGAAACCCACTAGGCGAATATATTTCAATTCAAACCTAGTTGTAGGATCCATATTTCCAGAATACCATACTCGGATTTTTGAGTGTCCCGACGCAACTCGGGTTGAAATTGATTTCATTTAATTCTAACCCACAAAGCATGAGAGTTACAAATATTGAGAATATATCACAAATACATGTGAGCCACTAAATGTTTCTAGTCTCTCAGTGGGGATCGAACCATCGACCATCAGAACGATAGCCGACGCTTAATCAATTACACCACGGCAGTCAAAAGACACTCAGCCTTCTATCCTATTTATGTTATCGTCTATCGTTCTGATGGTCGATGGTTCGATCCCCACTGAGAGACTAGAAACATTTAGTGACTCACGTGTATGTGTGATATATTCTCAATATTTGTAACTCTCATGCTTTGTGGGTTAGAATTAAATGAAATCAATTTCAACCCGAGTTGCGTCGGGACACTCAAAAATCCGTGTATGGTATTCTGGAAATATGGATCCTACAACTAGGTTTGAATTGAAATATATTCGCCTAGTGGGTTTCCCTTCTCCCTAACATAAATAGGATAGAAGGCTGAGTGTCTTTTGACTGCCGTGGTGTAATTGATTAAGCGTCGGCTATCGTTCTGATGGTCGATGGTTCGATCCCCACTGAGAGACTAGAAACATTTAGTGGCTCACGTGTATTTGTGATATATTCTCAATATTTGTAACTCTCATGCTTTGTGGGTTAGAATTAAATGAAATCAATTTCAACCCGAGTTGCGTCGGGACACTCAAAAATCCGTGTATGGTATTCTGGAAATATGGATCCTACAACTAGGTTTGAATTGAAATATATTCGCCTAGTGGGTTTCCCTTCTCCCTAACATAAATAGGATAGAAGGTTGAGTGTCTTTTGACTGCCGTGGTGTAATTGATTAAGCGTCGGCTATCGTTCTGATGGTCGATGGTTCGATCCCCACTGAGAGACTAGAAAAATTTAGTGGCTCACGTGTATTTGTGATATATTCTCAATATTTGTAACTCTCATGCTTTGTGGGTTAGAATTAAATGAAATCAATTTCAACCCGAGTTGCGTCGGGACACTCAAAAATCCGTGTATGGTATTCTGGAAATATGGATCCTACAACTAGGTTTGAATTGAAATATATTCGCCTAGTGGGTTTCCCTTCTCCCTAACATAAATAGGATAGAAGGCTGAGTGTCTTTTAGACTGCCGTGGTGTAATTGATTAAGCGTCGGCTATCGTTCTGATGGTCGATGGTTCGATCCCCACTGAGAGACTAGAAACATTTAGTGGCTCACGTGTATTTGTGATATATTCTCAATATTTGTAACTCTCATGCTTTGTGGGTTAGAATTAAATGAAATCAATTTCAACCCGAGTTGCGTCGGGACACTCAAAAATCCGTGTATGGTATTCTGGAAATATGGATCCTACAACTAGGTTTGAATTGAAATATATTCGCCTAGTGGGTTTCCCTTCTCCCTAACATAAATATGATAGAAGGCTGAGTGTCTTTTAGACTGCCGTGGTGTAATTGATTAAGCGTCGGCTATCGTTCTGATGGTCGATGGTTCGATCCCCACTGAGAGACTAGAAACATTT
>JBAKBP010034641.1:0-20471 GCA_037953745.1 Lithodes maja | reverse complement strand
CTATTATATGTCTACGTCTCGTGTAGATAGCCCAGTTATAGAGGCTCTAAACCCTGTTTCGTGTCTCCACCATACAAGACCAATCTAGCCTAGTTTTTAGGCTGATTTTAGCTCTATTATATGTCTACGTCTCGTGTATATAGCCTAGTTATAGAGGCTCTAAACCCCGTTTCGTGTCTCCACCGTACAAGACCAATTCACTTTAGTGTCCAATCTCAAAAAATATTTTTAGAGAGAATATTATTTTGGTCAATTCAATCTTAACTAGCCTAGTTTTTAGGCTGATTTTAGCTCTATTATATGTCTACGTCTCGTGTAGATAGCCCAGTTATAGAGGCTCTAAACCCCGTTTCGTGTCTCCACCATACAAGACCAATCTAGCCTAGTTTTTAGGCTGATTTTAGCTCTATTATATGTCTACGTCTCGTGTATATAGCCTAGTTATAGAGGCTCTAAACCCCGTTTCGTGTCTCCACTATACAAGACCAATTCACTTTAGTGTCCAATCTCAAAAAATATTTTTAGAGAGAATATTATTTTGGTCAATTCAATCTTAACTAGCCTAGTTTTTAGGCTGATTTTAGCTCTATTATATGTCTACGTCTCGTGAAGATAGCCCAGTTATAGAGGCTCTAAACCCCGTTTCGTGTCTCCACCATACAAGACCAATCTAGCCTAGTTTTTAGGCTGATTTTAGCTCTATTATATGTCTACGTCTAGTGTATATAGCCTAGTTATAGAGGCTCTAAACCCCGTTTCGTGTCTCCACTGTACAAGACCAATTCACTTTAGTGTCCAATCTCAACAAATATTTTTAGAGAGAATATTATTTTGGTCAATTCAATCTTAACTAGCCTAGTTTTTAGGCTGATTTTAGCTCTATTATATGTCTACGTCTCGTGTAGATAGCCCAGTTATAGAGGCTCTAAACCCCGTTTCGTGTCTCCACCATACAAGACCAATTCACTTTAGTGTCCAATCTCAAAAAATATTTTTAGAGAGAATATTATTTTGGTCAATTCAATCTTAACTAGCCTAGTTTTTAGGCTGATTTTAGCTCTATTATATGTCTACGTCTCGTGTAGATAGCCCAGTTATAGAGGCTCTAAACCCCGTTTCGTGTCTCCACCATACAAGACCAATCTAGCCTAGTTTTTAAGGCTGATTTTAGCTCTATTATATGTCTACGTCTCGTGTATATAGCCTAGTTATAGAGGCTCTAAACCCCGTTTCGTGTCTCCACCATACAAGACCAATTCACTTTAGTGTCCAATCTCAAAAAATATTTTTAGAGAGAATATTATTTTGGTCAATTCAATCTTAACTATCCTAGTTTTTAGGGTGATTTTAGCTCTATTATATGTCTACGTCTCGTGTAGATAGCCCAGTTATAGAGGCTCTAAACCCCGTTTCGTGTCTCCACCATACAAGACCAATCTAGCCTAGTTTTTAGGCTGATTTTAGCTCTATTATATGTCTACGTCTCGTGTATATAGCCTAGTTATAGAGGCTCTAAACCCCGTTTCGTGTCTCCACTATACAAGACCAATTCACTTTAGTGTCCAATCTCAAAAAATATTTTTAGAGAGAGTATTATTTTGGTCAATTCAATCTTAACTAGCCTAGTTTTTAGGGTGATTTTAGCTCTATTATATGTCTACGTCTCGTGTAGATAGCCCAGTTATAGAGGCTCTAAACCCTGTTTCGTGTCTCCACCATACAAGACCAATCTAGCCTAGTTTTTAGGCTGATTTTAGCTCTATTATATGTCTACGTCTCGTGTATATAGCCTAGTTATAGAGGCTCTAAACCCCGTTTCGTGTCTCCACCGTACAAGACCAATTCACTTTAGTGTCCAATCTCAAAAAATATTTTTAGAGAGAATATTATTTTGGTCAATTCAATCTTAACTAGCCTAGTTTTTAGGCTGATTTTAGCTCTATTATATGTCTACGTCTCGTGTAGATAGCCCAGTTATAGAGGCTCTAAACCCCGTTTCGTGTCTCCACCGTACAAGACCAATTCACTTTAGTGTCCAATCTCAAAAAATATTTTTAGAGAGAATATTATTTTGGTCAATTCAATCTTAACTAGCCTAGTTTTTAGGCTGATTTTAGCTCTATTATATGTCTACGTCTCGTGTAGATAGCCCAGTTATAGAGGCTCTAAACCCCGTTTCGTGTCTCCACCATACAAGACCAATCTAGCCTAGTTTTTAAGGCTGATTTTAGCTCTATTATATGTCTACGTCTCGTGTATATAGCCTAGTTATAGAGGCTCTAAACCCCGTTTCGTGTCTCCACCGTACAAGACCAATTCACTTTAGTGTCCAATCTCAAAAAATATTTTTAGAGAGAATATTATTTTGGTCAATTCAATCTTAACTAGCCTAGTTTTTAGGGTGATTTTAGCTCTATTATATGTCTACGTCTCGTGTAGATAGCCCAGTTATAGAGGCTCTAAACCCCGTTTCGTGTCTCCACCATACAAGACCAATCTAGCCTAGTTTTTAGGCTGATTTTAGCTCTATTATATGTCTACGTCTCGTGTATATAGCCTAGTTATAGAGGCTCTAAACCCCGTTTCGTGTCTCCACCGTACAAGACCAATTCACTTTAGTGTCCAATCTCAAAAAATATTTTTAGAGAGAATATTATTTTGGTCAATTCAATCTTAACTAGCCTAGTTTTTAGGGTGATTTTAGCTCTATTATATGTCTACGTCTCGTGTAGATAGCCCAGTTATAGAGGCTCTAAACCCCGTTTCGTGTCTCCACCATACAAGACCAATCTAGCCTAGTTTTTAGGCTGATTTTAGCTCTATTATATGTCTACGTCTCGTGTATATAACCTAGTTATAGAGGCTCTAAACCCCGTTTCGTGTCTCCACCGTACAAGACCAATTCACTTTAGTGTCCAATCTCAAAAAAATATTTTTAGAGAGAATATTATTTTGGTCAATTCAATCTTAACTAGCCTAGTTTTTAGGGTGATTTTAGCTCTATTATATGTCTACGTCTCGTGTAGATAGCCCAGTTATAGAGGCTCTAAACCCCGTTTCGTGTCTCCACCATACAAGACCAATCTAGCCTAGTTTTTAGGCTGATTTTAGTTCTATTATATGTCTACGTCTCGTGTATATAGCCTAGTTATAGAGGCTCTAAACCCCGTTTCGTGTCTCCACCGTACAAGACCAATTCACTTTAGTGTCCAATCTCAAAAAATATTTTTAGAGAGAATATTATTTTGGTCAATTCAATCTTAACTAGCCTAGTTTTTAGGCTGATTTTAGCTCTATTATATGTCTACGTCTCGTGTAGATAGCCCAGTTATAGAGGCTCTAAACCCCGTTTCGTGTCTCCACCATACAAGACCAATCTAGCCTAGTTTTTAGGCTGATTTTAGCTCTATTATATGTCTACGTCTCGTGTATATAGCCTAGTTATAGAGGCTCTAAACCCCGTTTCGTGTCTCCACCGTACAAGACCAATTCACTTTAGTGTCCAATCTCAAAAAATATTTTTAGAGAGAATATTATTTTGGTCAATTCAATCTTAACTAGCCTAGTTTTTAGGCTGATTTTAGCTCTATTATATGTCTACGTCTCGTGTAGATAGCCCAGTTATAGAGGCTCTAAACCCCGTTTCGTGTCTCCACCATACAAGACCAATCTAGCCTAGTTTTTAGGCTGATTTTAGCTCTATTATATGTCTACGTCTCGTGTATATAGCCTAGTTATAGAGGCTCTAAACCCCGTTTCGTGTCTCCACCGTACAAGACCAATTCACTTTAGTGTCCAATCTCAAAAAATATTTTTAGAGAGAATATTATTTTGGTCAATTCAATCTTAACTAGCCTAGTTTTTAGGCTGATTTTAGCTCTATTATATGTCTACGTCTCGTGTAGATAGCCCAGTTATAGAGGCTCTAAACCCCGTTTCGTGTCTCCACCGTACAAGTCCAATTCACTTTAGTGTCCAATCTCAACAAATATTTTTAGAGAGAATATTATTTTGGTCAATTCAATCTTAACTAGCCTAGTTTTTAGGCTGATTTTAGCTCTATTATATGTCTACGTCTCGTGTAGATAGCCCAGTTATAGAGGCTCTAAACCCCGTTTCGTGTCTCCACCATACAAGACCAATCTAGCCTAGTTTTTAAGGCTGATTTTAGCTCTATTATATGTCTACGTCTCGTGTATATAGCCTAGTTATTGAGGCTCTAAACCCCGTTTCGTGTCTCCACCGTACAAGACCAATTATTCACTTTAGTGTCCAATCTCAAAAAATATTTTTAGAGAGAATATTATTTTGGTCAATTCAATCTTAACTAGCCTAGTTTTTAGGGTGATTTTAGCTCTATTATATGTCTACGTCTCGTGTAGATAGCCCAGTTATAGAGGCTCTAAACCCCGTTTCGTGTCTCCACCATACAAGACCAATCTAGCCTAGTTTTTAGGCTGATTTTAGCTCTATTATATGTCTACGTCTCGTGTATATAGCCTAGTTATAGAGGCTCTAAACCCTGTTTCGTGTCTCCACCGTACAAGACCAATTCACTTTAGTGTCCAATCTCAAAAAATATTTTTAGAGAGAATATTATTTTGGTCAATTCAATCTTAACTAGCCTAGTTTTTAGGGTGATTTTAGCTCTATTATATGTCTACGTCTCGTGTAGATAGCCCAGTTATAGAGGCTCTAAACCCCGTTTCGTGTCTCCACCATACAAGACCAATCTAGCCTAGTTTTTAGGCTGATTTTAGCTCTATTATATGTCTACGTCTCGTGTATATAGCCTAGTTATAGAGGCTCTAAACCCCGTTTCGTGTCTCCACCGTACAAGACCAATTCACTTTAGTGTCCAATCTCAAAAAAAAATTTTTAGAGAGAATATTATTTTGGTCAATTCAATCTTAACTAGCCTAGTTTTTAGGGTGATTTTAGCTCTATTATATGTCTACGTCTCGTGTAGATAGCCCAGTTATAGAGGCTCTAAACCCCGTTTCGTGTCTCCACCATACAAGACCAATCTAGCCTAGTTTTTAGGCTGATTTTAGCTCTATTATATGTCTACGTCTCGTGTATATAGCCTAGTTATAGAGGCTCTAAACCCCGTTTCGTGTCTCCACCGTACAAGACCAATTCACTTTAGTGTCCAATCTCAAAACATATTTTTAGAGAGAATATTATTTTGGTCAATTCAATCTTAACTAGCCTAGTTTTTAGGCTGATTTTAGCTCTATTATATGTCTACGTCTCGTGTAGATAGCCCAGTTATAGAGGCTCTAAACCCCGTTTCGTGTCTCCACCATACAAGACCAATCTAGCCTAGTTTTTAGGCTGATTTTAGCTCTATTATATGTCTACGTCTCGTGTATATAGCCTAGTTATAGAGGCTCTAAACCCCGTTTCGTGTCTCCACCGTACAAGACCAATTCACTTTAGTGTCCAATCTCAAAAAATATTTTTAGAGAGAATATTATTTTGGTCAATTCAATCTTAACTAGCCTAGTTTTTAGGCTGATTTTAGCTCTATTATATGTCTACGTCTCGTGTAGATAGCCCAGTTATAGAGGCTCTAAACCCCGTTTCGTGTCTCCACCATACAAGACCAATCTAGCCTAGTTTTTAGGCTGATTTTAGCTCTATTATATGTCTACGTCTCGTGTATATAGCCTAGTTATAGAGGCTCTAAACCCCGTTTCGTGTCTCCACCGTACAAGACCAATTCACTTTAGTGTCCAATCTCAAAAAATATTTTTAGAGAGAATATTATTTTGGTCAATTCAATCTTAACTAGCCTAGTTTTTAGGCTGATTTTAGCTCTATTATATGTCTACGTCTCGTGTAGATAGCCCAGTTATAGAGGCTCTAAACCCCGTTTCGTGTCTCCACCATACAAGACCAATCTAGCCTAGTTTTTAGGCTGATTTTAGCTCTATTATATGTCTACGTCTCGTGTATATAGCCTAGTTATAGAGGCTCTAAACCCCGTTTCGTGTCTCCACCGTACAAGACCAATTCACTTTAGTGTCCAATCTCAAAAAATATTTTTAGAGAGAATATTATTTTGGTCAATTCAATCTTAACTAGCCTAGTTTTTAGGGTGATTTTAGCTCTATTATATGTCTACGTCTCGTGTAGATAGCCCAGTTATAGAGGCTCTAAACCCCGTTTCGTGTCTCCACCATACAAGACCAATCTAGCCTAGTTTTTAGGCTGATTTTAGCTCTATTATATGTCTACGTCTCGTGTATATAGCCTAGTTATAGAGGCTCTAAACCCTGTTTCGTGTCTCCACCGTACAAGACCAATTCACTTTAGTGTCCAATCTCAAAAAATATTTTTAGAGAGAATATTATTTTGGTCAATTCAATCTTAACTAGCCTAGTTTTTAGGGTGATTTTAGCTCTATTATATGTCTACGTCTCGTGTAGATAGCCCAGTTATAGAGGCTCTAAACCCCGTTTCGTGTCTCCACCATACAAGACCAATCTAGCCTAGTTTTTAGGCTGATTTTAGCTCTATTATATGTCTACGTCTCGTGTATATAGCCTAGTTATAGAGGCTCTAAACCCCGTTTCGTGTCTCCACCGTACAAGACCAATTCACTTTAGTGTCCAATCTCAAAAAATATTTTTAGAGAGAATATTATTTTGGTCAATTCAATCTTAACTAGCCTAGTTTTTAGGCTGATTTTAGCTCTATAATATGTCTACGTCTCGTGTAGATAGCCCAGTTATAGAGGCTCTAAACCCCGTTTCGTGTCTCCACCATACAAGACCAATCTAGCCTAGTTTTTAGGCTGATTTTAGCTCTATTATATGTCTACGTCTCGTGTATATAGCCTAGTTATAGAGGCTCTAAACCCCGTTTCGTGTCTCCACCGTACAAGACCAATTCACTTTAGTGTCCAATCTCAAAAAATATTTTTAGAGAGAATATTATTTTGGTCAATTCAATCTTAACTAGCCTAGTTTTTAGGGTGATTTTAGCTCTATTATATGTCTACGTCTCGTGTAGATAGCCCAGTTATAGAGGCTCTAAACCCCGTTTCGTGTCTCCACCATACAAGACCAATCTAGCCTAGTTTTTAGGCTGATTTTAGCTCTATTATATGTCTACGTCTCGTGTATATAGCCTAGTTATAGAGGCTCTAAACCCCGTTTCGTGTCTCCACTATACAAGACCAATTCACTTTAGTGTCCAATCTCAAAAAATATTTTTAGAGAGAATATTATTTTGGTCAATTCAATCTTAACTAGCCTAGTTTTTAGGGTGATTTTAGCTCTATTATATGTCTACGTCTCGTGTAGATAGCCCAGTTATAGAGGCTCTAAACCCTGTTTCGTGTCTCCACCATACAAGACCAATCTAGCCTAGTTTTTAGGCTGATTTTAGCTCTATTATATGTCTACGTCTCGTGTATATAGCCTAGTTATAGAGGCTCTAAACCCCGTTTCGTGTCTCCACCGTACAAGACCAATTCACTTTAGTGTCAATCTCAAAAAATATTTTTAGAGAGAATATTATTTTGGTCAATTCAATCTTAACTAGCCTAGTTTTTAGGCTGATTTTAGCTCTATTATATGTCTACGTCTCGTGTAGATAGCCCAGTTATAGAGGCTCTAAACCCCGTTTCGTGTCTCCACCGTACAAGACCAATTCACTTTAGTGTCCAATCTCAAAAAATATTTTTAGAGAGAATATTATTTTGGTCAATTCAATCTTAACTAGCCTAGTTTTTAGGCTGATTTTAGCTCTATTATATGTCTACGTCTCGTGTAGATAGCCCAGTTATAGAGGCTCTAAACCCCGTTTCGTGTCTCCACCATACAAGACCAATCTAGCCTAGTTTTTAGGCTGATTTTAGCTCTATTATATGTCTACGTCTCGTGTATATAGCCTAGTTATAGAGGCTCTAAACCCCGTTTCGTGTCTCCACCGTACAAGACCAATTCACTTTAGTGTCCAATCTCAAAAAATATTTTTAGAGAGAATATTATTTTGGTCAATTCAATCTTAACTAGCCTAGTTTTTAGGGTGATTTTAGCTCTATTATATGTCTACGTCTCGTGTAGATAGCCCAGTTATAGAGGCTCTAAACCCCGTTTCGTGTCTCCACCATACAAGACCAATCTAGCCTAGTTTTTAGGATGATTTTAGCTCTATTATATGTCTATGTCTCGTGTATATAGCCTAGTTATAGAGGCTCTAAACCCCGTTTCGTGTCTCCACCGTACAAGACCAATTCACTTTAGTGTCCAATCTCAAAAAATATTTTTAGAGATAATATTATTTTGGTCAATTCAATCTTAACTAGCCTAGTTTTTAGGCTGATTTTAGCTCTATTATATGTCTACGTCACGTGTAGATAGCGCAGTTATAGAGGCTCTAAACCCCGTTTCGTGTCTCCACCGTACAAGACCAATCTAGCCTAGTTTTTAGGCTGATTTTAGCTCTATTATATGTCTACGTTTCGTGTAGATAGCCCAGTTATAGAGGCTCTAAACCCTGTTTCGTGTCTCCACCATACAAGACCAATTCACTTTAGTGTCCAATCTCAAAAAATATTTTTAGAGAGAATATTATTTTGGTCAATTCAATCTTAACTATCCTAGTTTTTAGGGTGATTTTAGCTCTATTATATGTCTACGTCTCGTGTAGATAGCCCAGTTATAGAGGCTCTAAACCCCGTTTCGTGTCTCCACCATACAAGACCAATCTAGCCTAGTTTTTAGGCTGATTTTAGCTCTATTATATGTCTACGTCTCGTGTATATAGCCTAGTTATAGAGGCTCTAAACCCCGTTTCGTGTCTCCACTATACAAGACCAATTCACTTTAGTGTCCAATCTCAAAAAATATTTTTAGAGAGAGTATTATTTTGGTCAATTCAATCTTAACTAGCCTAGTTTTTAGGGTGATTTTAGCTCTATTATATGTCTACGTCTCGTGTAGATAGCCCAGTTATAGAGGCTCTAAACCCCGTTTCGTGTCTCCACCATACAAGACCAATCTAGCCTAGTTTTTAGGCTGATTTTAGCTCTATTATATGTCTACGTCTCGTGTATATAGCCTAGTTATAGAGGCTCTAAACCCCGTTTCGTGTCTCCACCGTACAAGACCAATTCACTTTAGTGTCCAATCTCAAAAAATATTTTTAGAGAGAATATTATTTTGGTCAATTCAATCTTAACTAGCCTAGTTTTTAGGCTGATTTTAGCTCTATTATATGTCTACGTCTCGTGTAGATAGCCCAGTTATAGAGGCTCTAAACCCCGTTTCGTGTCTCCACCGTACAAGACCAATTCACTTTAGTGTCCAATCTCAAAAAATATTTTTAGAGAGAATATTATTTTGGTCAATTCAATCTTAACTAGCCTAGTTTTTAGGCTGATTTTAGCTCTATTATATGTCTACGTCTCGTGTAGATAGCCCAGTTATAGAGGCTCTAAACCCCGTTTCGTGTCTCCACCATACAAGACCAATCTAGCCTAGTTTTTAAGGCTGATTTTAGCTCTATTATATGTCTACGTCTCGTGTATATAGCCTAGTTATAGAGGCTCTAAACCCCGTTTCGTGTCTCCACCGTACAAGACCAATTCACTTTAGTGTCCAATCTCAAATAATATTTTTAGAGAGAATATTATTTTGGTCAATTCAATCTTAACTAGCCTAGTTTTTAGGGTGATTTTAGCTCTATTATATGTCTACGTCTCGTGTAGATAGCCCAGTTATAGAGGCTCTAAACCCCGTTTCGTGTCTCCACCATACAAGACCAATCTAGCCTAGTTTTTAGGCTGATTTTAGCTCTATTATATGTCTACGTCTCGTGTATATAGCCTAGTTATAGAGGCTCTAAACCCTGTTTCGTGTCTCCACCGTACAAGACCAATTCACTTTAGTGTCCAATCTCAAAAAATATTTTTAGAGAGAATATTATTTTGGTCAATTCAATCTTAACTAGCCTAGTTTTTAGGGTGATTTTAGCTCTATTATATGTCTACGTCTCGTGTAGATAGCCCAGTTATAGAGGCTCTAAACCCCGTTTCGTGTCTCCACCATACAAGACCAATCTAGCCTAGTTTTTAGGCTGATTTTAGCTCTATTATATGTCTACGTCTCGTGTATATAGCCTAGTTATAGAGGCTCTAAACCCCGTTTCGTGTCTCCACCGTACAAGACCAATTCACTTTAGTGTCCAATCTCAAAAAAATATTTTTAGAGAGAATATTATTTTGGTCAATTCAATCTTAACTAGCCTAGTTTTTAGGCTGATTTTAGCTCTATTATATGTCTACGTCTCGTGTAGATAGCCCAGTTATAGAGGCTCTAAACCCCGTTTCGTGTCTCCACCATACAAGACCAATCTAGCCTAGTTTTTAGGCTGATTTTAGCTCTATTATATGTCTACGTCTCGTGTATATAGCCTAGTTATAGAGGCTCTAAACCCCGTTTCGTGTCTCCACCGTACAAGACCAATTCACTTTAGTGTCCAATCTCAAAAAATATTTTTAGAGAGAATATTATTTTGGTCAATTCAATCTTAACTAGCCTAGTTTTTAGGCTGATTTTAGCTCTATTATATGTCTACGTCTCGTGTAGATAGCCCAGTTATAGAGGCTCTAAACCCCGTTTCGTGTCTCCACCATACAAGACCAATCTAGCCTAGTTTTTAGGCTGATTTTAGCTCTATTATATGTCTACGTCTCGTGTATATAGCCTAGTTATAGAGGCTCTAAACCCCGTTTCGTGTCTCCACCGTACAAGACCAATTCACTTTAGTGTCCAATCTCAAAAAATATTTTTAGAGAGAATATTATTTTGGTCAATTCAATCTTAACTAGCCTAGTTTTTAGGCTGATTTTAGCTCTATTATATGTCTACGTCTCGTGTAGATAGCCCAGTTATAGAGGCTCTAAACCCCGTTTCGTGTCTCCACCATACAAGACCAATCTAGCCTAGTTTTTAGGCTGATTTTAGCTCTATTATATGTCTACGTCTCGTGTATATAGCCTAGTTATAGAGGCTCTAAACCCCGTTTCGTGTCTCCACCGTACAAGACCAATTCACTTTAGTGTCCAATCTCAAAAAATATTTTTAGAGAGAATATTATTTTGGTCAATTCAATCTTAACTAGCCTAGTTTTTAGGCTGATTTTAGCTCTATTATATGTCTACGTCTCGTGTAGATAGCCCAGTTATAGAGGCTCTAAACCCCGTTTCGTGTCTCCACCGTACAAGACCAATTCACTTTAGTGTCCAATCTCAAAAAATATTTTTAGAGAGAATATTATTTTGGTCAATTCAATCTTAACTAGCCTAGTTTTTAGGCTGATTTTAGCTCTATTATATGTCTACGTCTCGTGTAGATAGCCCAGTTATAGAGGCTCTAAACCCCGTTTCGTGTCTCCACCATACAAGACCAATCTAGCCTAGTTTTTAAGGCTGATTTTAGCTCTATTATATGTCTACGTCTCGTGTATATAGCCTAGTTATAGAGGCTCTAAACCCCGTTTCGTGTCTCCACCGTACAAGACCAATTCACTTTAGTGTCCAATCTCAAAAAATATTTTTAGAGAGAATATTATTTTGGTCAATTCAATCTTAACTAGCCTAGTTTTTAGGGTGATTTTAGCTCTATTATATGTCTACGTCTCGTGTAGATAGCCCAGTTATAGAGGCTCTAAACCCCGTTTCGTGTCTCCACCATACAAGACCAATCTAGCCTAGTTTTTAGGCTGATTTTAGCTCTATTATATGTCTACGTCTCGTGTATATAGCCTAGTTATAGAGGCTCTAAACCCCGTTTCGTGTCTCCACCGTACAAGACCAATTCACTTTAGTGTCCAATCTCAAAAAATATTTTTAGAGAGAATATTATTTTGGTCAATTCAATCTTAACTAGCCTAGTTTTTAGGGTGATTTTAGCTCTATTATATGTCTACGTCTCGTGTAGATAGCCCAGTTATAGAGGCTCTAAACCCCGTTTCGTGTCTCCACCATACAAGACCAATCTAGCCTAGTTTTTAGGCTGATTTTAGCTCTATTATATGTCTACGTCTCGTGTATATAGCCTAGTTATAGAGGCTCTAAACCCCGTTTCGTGTCTCCACTATACAAGACCAATTCACTTTAGTGTCCAATCTCAACAAATATTTTTAGAGAGAATATTATTTTGGTCAATTCAATCTTAACTAGCCTAGTTTTTAGGGTGATTTTAGCTCTATTATATGTCTACGTCTCGTGTAGATAGCCCAGTTATAGAGGCTCTAAACCCCGTTTCGTGTCTCCACCATACAAGACCAATCTAGCCTAGTTTTTAGGCTGATTTTAGCTCTATTATATGTCTACGTCTCGTGTATATAGCCTAGTTATAGAGGCTCTAAACCCCGTTTCGTGTCTCCACCGTACAAGACCAATTCACTTTAGTGTCCAATCTCAAAAAATATTTTTAGAGAGAATATTATTTTGGTCAATTCAATCTTAACTAGCCTAGTTTTTAGGCTGATTTTAGCTCTATTATATGTCTACATCTCGTGTAGATAGCCCAGTTATAGAGGCTCTAAACCCCGTTTCGTGTCTCCACCGTACAAGACCAATTCACTTTAGTGTCCAATCTCAAAAAATATTTTTAGAGAGAATATTATTTTGGTCAATTCAATCTTAACTAGCCTAGTTTTTAGGCTGATTTTAGCTCTATTATATGTCTACGTCTCTTGTAGATAGCCCAGTTATAGAGGCTCTAAACCCTGTTTCGTGTCTCCACCATACAAGACCAATCTAGCCTAGTTTTTAAGGCTGATTTTAGCTCTATTATATGTCTACGTCTCGTGTATATAGCCTAGTTATAGAGGCTCTAAACCCCGTTTCGTGTCTCCACCGTACAAGACCAATTCACTTTAGTGTCCAATCTCAAAAAATATTTTTAGAGAGAATATTATTTTGGTCAATTCAATCTTAACTAGCCTAGTTTTTAGGGTGATTTTAGCTCTATTATATGTCTACGTCTCGTGTAGATAGCCCAGTTATAGAGGCTCTAAACCCCGTTTCGTGTCTCCACCATACAAGACCAATCTAGCCTAGTTTTTAGGCTGATTTTAGCTCTATTATATGTCTACGTCTCGTGTATATAGCCTAGTTATAGAGGCTCTAAACCCCGTTTCGTGTCTCCACCGTACAAGACCAATTCACTTTAGTGTCCAATCTCAAAAAATATTTTTAGAGAGAATATTATTTTGGTCAATTCAATCTTAACTAGCCTAGTTTTTAGGGTGATTTTAGCTCTATTATATGTCTACGTCTCGTGTAGATAGCCCAGTTATAGAGGCTCTAAACCCCGTTTCGTGTCTCCACCATACAAGACCAATCTAGCCTAGTTTTTAGGCTGATTTTAGCTCTATTATATGTCTACGTCTCGTGTATATAGCCTAGTTATAGAGGCTCTAAACCCCGTTTCGTGTCTCCACCGTACAAGACCAATTCACTTTAGTGTCCAATCTCAAAAAATATTTTTAGAGAGAATATTATTTTGGTCAATTCAATCTTAACTAGCCTAGTTTTTAGGCTGATTTTAGCTCTATTATATGTCTACGTCTCGTGTAGATAGCCCAGTTATAGAGGCTCTAAACCCCGTTTCGTGTCTCCACCATACAAGACCAATCTAGCCTAGTTTTTAGGCTGATTTTAGCTCTATTATATGTCTACGTCTCGTGTATATAGCCTAGTTATAGAGGCTCTAAACCCCGTTTCGTGTCTCCACCGTACAAGACCAATTCACTTTAGTGTCCAATCTCAAAAAATATTTTTAGAGAGAATATTATTTTGGTCAATTCAATCTTAACTAGCCTAGTTTTTAGGCTGATTTTAGCTCTATTATATGTCTACGTCTCGTGTAGATAGCCCAGTTATAGAGGCTCTAAACCCCGTTTCGTGTCTCCACCGTACAAGACCAATTCACTTTAGTGTCCAATCTCAAAAAATATTTTTAGAGAGAATATTATTTTGGTTAATTCAATCTTAACTAGCCTAGTTTTTAGGCTGATTTTAGCTCTATTATATGTCTACGTCTCGTGTAGATAGCCCAGTTATAGAGGCTCTAAACCCCGTTTCGTGCCTCCACCATACAAGACCAATCTAGCCTAGTTTTTAGGCTGATTTTAGCTCTATTATATGTCTACGTCTCGTGTATATAGCCTAGTTATAGAGGCTCTAAACCCCGTTTCGTGTCTCCACTATACAAGACCAATTCACTTTAGTGTCCAATCTCAAAAAATATTTTTAGAGAGAATATTATTTTGGTCAATTCAATCTTAACTAGCCTAGTTTTTAGGCTGATTTTAGCTCTATTATATGTCTACGTCTCGTGAAGATAGCCCAGTTATAGAGGCTCTAAACCCCGTTTCGTGTCTCCACCATACAAGACCAATCTAGCCTAGTTTTTAGGCTGATTTTAGCTCTATTATATGTCTACGTCTCGTGTATATAGCCTAGTTATAGAGGCTCTAAACCCCGTTTCGTGTCTCCACTATACAAGACCAATTCACTTTAGTGTCCAATCTCAAAAAATATTTTTAGAGAGAATATTATTTTGGTCAATTCAATCTTAACTAGCCTAGTTTTTTAGGCTGATTTTAGCTCTATTATATGTCTACGTCTCGTGTAGATAGCCCAGTTATAGAGGCTCTAAACCCCGTTTCGTGTCTCCACCATACAAGACCAATCTAGCCTAGTTTTTAGGCTGATTTTAGCTCTATTATATGTCTACGTCTCGTGTGTATTGCCTAGTTATAGAGGCTCTAAACCCCGTTTCGTGTCTCCACTGTACAAGACCAATTCACTTTAGTGTCCAATCTCAACAAATATTTTTAGAGATAATATTATTTTGGTCAATTCAATCTTAACTAGCCTAGTTTTTAGGCTGATTTTAGCTCTATTATATGTCTACGTCTCGTGTAGATAGCCCAGTTATAGAGGCTCTAAACCCCGTTTCGTGTCTCCACCATACAAGACCAATTCACTTTAGTGTCCAATCTCAAAAAATATTTTTAGAGAGAATATTATTTTGGTCAATTCAATCTTAACTAGCCTAGTTTTTAGGGTGATTTTAGCTCTATTATATGTCTACGTCTCGTGTAGATAGCCCAGTTATAGAGGCTCTAAACCCCGTTTCGTGTCTCCACCATACAAGACCAATCTAGCCTAGTTTTTAGGCTGATTTTAGCTCTATTATATGTCTACGTCTCGTGTATATAGCCTAGTTATAGAGGCTCTAAACCCCGTTTCGTGTCTCCACCGTACAAGACCAATTCACTTTAGTGTCCAATCTCAAAAAATATTTTTAGAGAGAATATTATTTTGGTCAATTCAATCTTAACTAGCCTAGTTTTTAGGGTGATTTTAGCTCTATTATATGTCTACGTCTCGTGTAGATAGCCCAGTTATAGAGGCTCTAAACCCCGTTTCGTGTCTCCTCCATACAAGACCAATCTAGCCTAGTTTTTAGGCTGATTTTAGCTCTATTATATGTCTACGTCTCGTGTATATAGCCTAGTTATAGAGGCTCTAAACCCCGTTTCGTGTCTCCACTATACAAGACCAATAATTCACTTTAGTGTCCAATCTCAAAAAATATTTTTAGAGAGAATATTATTTTGGTCAATTCAATCTTAACTAGCCTAGTTTTTAGGCTGATTTTAGCTCTATTATATGTCTACGTCTCGTGTAGATAGCCCAGTTATAGAGGCTCTAAACCCCGTTTCGTGTCTCCACCATACAAGACCAATCTAGCCTAGTTTTTAGGCTGATTTTAGCTCTATTATATGTCTACGTCTCGTGTATATAGCCTAGTTATAGAGGCTCTAAACCCCGTTTCGTGTCTCCACCGTACAAGACCAATTCACTTTAGTGTCCAATCTCAAAAAATATTTTTAGAGAGAATATTATTTTGGTCAATTCAATCTTAACTATCCTAGTTTTTAGGGTGATTTTAGCTCTATTATATGTCTACGTCTCGTGTAGATAGCCCAGTTATAGAGGCTCTAAACCCCGTTTCGTGTCTCCACCATACAAGACCAATCTAGCCTAGTTTTTAGGCTGATTTTAGCTCTATTATATGTCTACGTCTCGTGTATATAGCCTAGTTATAGAGGCTCTAAACCCCGTTTCGTGTCTCCACTATACAAGACCAATTCACTTTAGTGTCCAATCTCAAAAAATATTTTTAGAGAGAATATTATTTTGGTCAATTCAATCTTAACTAGCCTAGTTTTTAGGGTGATTTTAGCTCTATTATATGTCTACGTCTCGTGTAGATAGCCCAGTTATAGAGGCTCTAAACCCCGTTTCGTGTCTCCACCATACAAGACCAATCTAGCCTAGTTTTTAGGCTGATTTTAGCTCTATTATATGTCTACGTCTCGTGTATATAGCCTAGTTATAGAGGCTCTAAACCCCGTTTCGTGTCTCCACCGTACAAGACCAATTCACTTTAGTGTCCAATCTCAAAAAATATTTTTAGAGAGAATATTATTTTGGTCAATTCAATCTTAACTAGCCTAGTTTTTAGGCTGATTTTAGCTCTATTATATGTCTACGTCTCGTGTAGATAGCCCAGTTATAGAGGCTCTAAACCCCGTTTCGTGTCTCCACCGTACAAGACCAATTCACTTTAGTGTCCAATCTCAAAAAATATTTTTAGAGAGAATATTATTTTGGTCAATTCAATCTTAACTAGCCTAGTTTTTAGGCTGATTTTAGCTCTATTATATGTCTACGTCTCGTGTAGATAGCCCAGTTATAGAGGCTCTAAACCCCGTTTCGTGTCTCCACCATACAAGACCAATCTAGCCTAGTTTTTAAGGCTGATTTTAGCTCTATTATATGTCTACGTCTCGTGTATATAGCCTAGTTATAGAGGCTCTAAACCCCGTTTCGTGTCTCCACCGTACAAGACCAATTCACTTTAGTGTCCAATCTCAAAAAAATATTTTTAGAGAGAATATTATTTTGGTCAATTCAATCTTAACTAGCCTAGTTTTTAGGGTGATTTTAGCTCTATTATATGTCTACGTCTCGTGTAGATAGCCCAGTTATAGAGGCTCTAAACCCCGTTTCGTGTCTCCACCATACAAGACCAATCTAGCCTAGTTTTTAGGCTGATTTTAGCTCTATTATATGTCTACGTCTCGTGTATATAGCCTAGTTATAGAGGCTCTAAACCCCGTTTCGTGTCTCCACCGTACAAGACCAATTCACTTTAGTGTCCAATCTCAAAAAATATTTTTAGAGAGAATATTATTTTGGTCAATTCAATCTTAACTAGCCTAGTTTTTAGCCTGATTTTAGCTCTATTATATGTCTACGTCTCGTGTAGATAGCCCAGTTATAGAGGCTCTAAACCCCGTTTCGTGTCTCCACCATACAAGACCAATCTAGCCTAGTTTTTAGGCTGATTTTAGCTCTATTATATGTCTACGTCTCGTGTATATAGCCTAGTTATAGAGGCTCTAAACCCCGTTTCGTGTCTGCACCGTACAAGACCAATTCACTTTAGTGTCCAATCTCAAAACAATATTTTTAGAGAGCATATTATTTTGGTCAATTCAATCTTAACTAGCCTAGTTTTTAGGGTGATTTTAGCTCTATTATATGTCTACGTCTCGTGTAGATAGCCCAGTTATAGAGGCTCTAAACCCCGTTTCGTGTCTCCACCATACAAGACCAATCTAGCCTAGTTTTTAGGCTGATTTTAGCTCTATTATATGTCTACGTCTCGTGTATATAGCCTAGTTATAGAGGCTCTAAACCCCGTTTCGTGTCTCCACCGTACAAGACCAATTCACTTTAGTGTCCAATCTCAAAAAATATTTTTAGAGAGAATATTATTTTGGTCAATTCAATCTTAACTAGCCTAGTTTTTAGGCTGATTTTAGCTCTATTATATGTCTACGTCTCGTGTAGATAGCCCAGTTATAAAGGCTCTAAACCCCGTTTCGTGTCTCCACCATACAAGACCAATCTAGCCTAGTTTTTAGGCTGATTTTAGCTCTATTATATGTCTACGTCTCGTGTATATAGCCTAGTTATAGAGGCTCTAAACCCCGTTTCGTGTCTCCACCGTACAAGACCAATTCACTTTAGTGTCCAATCTCAAAAAATATTTTTAGAGAGAATATTATTTTGGTCAATTCAATCTTAACTAGCCTAGTTTTTAGGCTGATTTTAGCTCTATTATATGTCTACGTCTCGTGTAGATAGCCCAGTTATAGAGGCTCTAAACCCTGTTTCGTGTCTCCACCATACAAGACCAATCTAGCCTAGTTTTTAGGCTGATTTTAGCTTTATTATATGTCTACGTCTCGTGTATATAGCCTAGTTATAGAGGCTCTAAACCCCGTTTCGTGTCTCCACCGTACAAGACCAATTCACTTTAGTGTCCAATCTCAAAAAATATTTTTAGAGAGAATATTATTTTGGTCAATTCAATCTTAACTAGCCTAGTTTTTAGGCTGATTTTAGCTCTATTATATGTCTACGTCTCGTGTAGATAGCCCAGTTATAGAGGCTCTAAACCCTGTTTCGTGTCTCCACCATACAAGACCAATCTAGCCTAGTTTTTAGGCTGATTTTAGCTCTATTATATGTCTACGTCTCGTGTATATAGCCTAGTTATAGAGGCTCTAAACCCCGTTTCGTGTCTCCACCGTACAAGACCAATTCACTTTAGTGTCCAATCTCAAAAAATATTTTTAGAGAGAATATTATTTTGGTCAATTCAATCTTAACTAGCCTAGTTTTTAGGCTGATTTTAGCTCTATTATATGTCTACGTCTCGTGTAGATAGCCCAGTTATAGAGGCTCTAAACCCCGTTTCGTGTCTCCACCATACAAGACCAATCTAGCCTAGTTTTTTGGCTGATTTTAGCTCTATTATATGTCTACGTCTCGTGTATATAGCCTAGTTATAGAGGCTCTAAACCCCGTTTCGTGTCTCCACTATACAAGACCAATTCACTTTAGTGTCCAATCTCAAAAAATATTTTTAGAGAGAATATTATTTTGGTCAATTCAATCTTAACTAGCCTAGTTTTTAGGCTGATTTTAGCTCTATTATATGTCTACGTCTCGTGAAGATAGCCCAGTTATAGAGGCTCTAAACCCCGTTTCGTGTCTCCACCATACAAGACCAATCTAGCCTAGTTTTTAGGCTGATTTTAGCTCTATTATATGTCTACGTCTCGTGTAGATAGCCCAGTTATAGAGGCTCTAAACCCCGTTTCGTGTCTCCACCATACAAGACCAATCTAGCATAGTTTTTAGGCTGATTTTAGCTCTATTATATGTCTACGTCTAGTGTATATAGCCTAGTTATAGAGGCTCTAAACCCCGTTTCGTGTCTCCACTGTACAAGACCAATTCACTTTAGTGTCCAATCTCAACAAATATTTTTAGAGAGAATATTATTTTGGTCAATTCAATCTTAACTAGCCTAGTTTTTAGGGTGATTTTAGCTCTATTATATGTCTACGTCTCGTGTAGATAGCCCAGTTATAGAGGCTCTAAACCCTGTTTCGTGTCTCCACCATACAAGACCAATCTAGCCTAGTTTTTAGGCTGATTTTAGCTCTATTATATGTCTACGTCTCGTGTATATAGCCTAGTTATAGAGGCTCTAAACCCCGTTTCGTGTCTCCACCATACAAGACCAATTCACTTTAGTGTCCAATCTCAAAAAATATTTTTAGAGAGAATATTATTTTGGTTAATTCAATCTTAACTAGCCTAGTTTTTAGGCTGATTTTAGCTCTATTATATGTCTACGTCTCGTGTAGATAGCCCAGTTATAGAGGCTCTAAACCCCGTTTCGTGTCTCCACCATACAAGACCAATCTAGCCTAGTTTTTAGGCTGATTTTAGCTCTATTATATGTCTACGTCTCGTGTATATAGCCTAGTTATAGAGGCTCTAAACCCCGTTTCGTGTCTCCACTATACAAGACCAATAATTCACTTTATTGTCCAATCTCAAAAAATATTTTTAGAGAGAATATTATTTTGGTCAATTCAATCTTAACTAGCCTAGTTTTTAGGGTGATTTTAGCTCTATTATATGTCTACGTCTCGTGTAGATAGCCCAGTTATAGAGGCTCTAAACCCCGTTTCGTGTCTCCACCATACAAGACCAATCTAGCCTAGTTTTTAGGCTGATTTTAGCTCTATTATATGTCTACGTCTCGTGTATATAGCCTAGTTATAGAGGCTCTAAACCCCGTTTCGTGTCTCCACCGTACAAGACCAATTCACTTTAGTGTCCAATCTCAAAAAATATTTTTAGAGAGAATATTATTTTGGTCAATTCAATCTTAACTAGCCTAGTTTTTAGGGTGATTTTAGCTCTATTATATGTCTACGTCTCGTGTAGATAGCCCAGTTATAGAGGCTCTAAACCCCGTTTCGTGTCTCCACCATACAAG
>JBAKBP010034640.1:0-20471 GCA_037953745.1 Lithodes maja | reverse complement strand
GCGGGGTTGAAGAAGGTGTTGGGACGTGCCTTAATTTCCTTGGAGGAATTGACTACTCTACTGATGGAAATTGAGGCCACTATCAATGATCGTCCCTTATATTATGCTTCCGGCGACCTAGGGGATCTTACCCCAATAACATCCTCTGTGTTGGTGCGGGGTCATCGGTTGCGGGATCTTCCTGATGATAATGAGGTGGAGGAGGGGTTGGAAGATCCAGACTACATAAGTAAAGGTGTCATTTCAGCCAGATATCAATATATTCGCAAACTGTCGAAAGATATCTGGCGACGCTGGTCTAACGAGTATCTGGTGACCCTAAGAGAGGTGCATAAGTGTAAGCTGAGACCAATAAATGGTCGGTGGCCGGGTATCGGTGATGTCGTCATCATCCATGATGAGGGTCTGCGCGCTTTTTGGAAGTTGGGCCGTATTGTCGAGTTATTACCCGGTCAGGACGGAGAAGTCAGAGTGGCTAGAGTCCGGACGAAGACGGGAACATATACGCGGCCGACTGTCCGACTGTACCCTCTTGAGGGGGACATTGAGTGCAAAGAGGACTCCTCGGAGACACCTGGAGACATTCCCACAGGGGCTACCTCAACCGGTCAACGTACCCAGTGGACGTCCTAGTCGACAGGCGGCTCAAGCCTCCTCCCAATCATGGCGGAATAAAATAGCCTCCGGGCTTTTGTAGATACTGTATTATATAAACCTGGTGGCGGGAATGTGTCCAAACTCTGATATGGACAGTCTTACTTTAAGTATTACATTAAGTATTTAGTATTAAGTTTGTGGGATCACTAATTATATAGAATAATTAAAAGGTTAATAAATATGTTCTATATTGAATATTGGGTAATCTATCATTCCTATGAACTTAGGTAATTCTAATTGGGTGTGAAAAAATATACCTACCCATTTGCGCATGCGTGATAGTGGCGCACTTCCCGCAAAAGGTGAGGGCCCCGCACTCACTCTCTCCCTAGTCGCCACAACTACCAGACCCTCTGCCTACGCTCTTGTGTTTTCACCTCACCTTTCGCCCCATTAGTGATAGTACTCAGCTCATCAATTCTCCATCTATCCATACTAATCCATAGATCATTAATCATCATTCCCATCAATCATTAAGTATAGTGGCCCCCTTCTTTAAACATCAACTCTATCCTATCACCCGTTTCACACACCATCTTGTAGCATCATAACGGCTCAACAGGTCAACTAAGTTCTACAGCACTAGTTCCAGTCTTCAGGTGATATAAATCATTATATGATATTATTATACAGTCCACTGAACAATCTAACTAACGAATATCTATATAACTCTGTAGAGTGTTGTGGGGTTCTTGCAGCAGAACATGTACAGGTCCATGTTTGTGGTTGCTAGAGTCAGCAGCATTACCAGCAGGTCAGTGTCAGTTCCGACAACAACTACCGGTTTGCCAGACGCTGCCAAAGACAGAGCAGTTGACACAATCAAGGCATCTGCATCAGCTTGCGCCTGCTTCACCTGGATGCCTGCTTGATTCAGCAAGCCACTGAGCATCTCTATGAGACGCTCCTTGTTGTGGTTATTTGCCAGAAATGCTGCCTGAGTAGTAGTGGTTTGCATGTTCTGGTCAAATAGGATGTCACTGGATGTTGACTTCTTTGCCCTGCGTAGTTGCTCTGCTGCCTTGGTGGAGACGGTTCTGTAGCCATCAAACACAGTAGTAGTGCCAGCCCCATAGTGCTTCAGGATGTAGGCAATGTATCACTGGCACACACCTCCATAGGTTGATGGCTGTGGCCAGACTACTGACTGCAACAAATGGCCTCCATCTATGACAAACTGACAGTTGTTTGGAATGTTGGGTTGTACAGGGGCATATGACTTGAGGAGAGTACCTAGGGCACTCTTGGTTGGTTTCCGCATGGCACCATCATGAAACAGGGATGGAGGTTGAGGAGCCAGCTCATATGACATGAACTGCTCCATGTCAAAACCTGTCTTGAGGACACAAGTGATCCTGTTGAAGAAGAGAGTGGGATTCACCACTGTGTTTTGCCCCCTGACGTTGATTTTTTTTTTTTTTTTTTTTTTTTTTTTTTTTTTTCTATATTCCAACTTACTTCCTCTCGGGCATAGGCTGAGAGCCTTAACATTCACCGCTTTACAATGAACAGTGAAGCCCGTGAGGTCTTGTTCCAGTCTAGGGAGTGAGACATGTGAAGCACGTAGAGTACAACGAGCACCTGCCATCTTGCCTTCACATGAGGCACGGTGCTCACTCATGGCCCGAAACGACCCCATCTCTGAAGCCATCTCGTTCCCGTGCTTCACTGTCTCACCCTCTACACTCGGACTCTCACACTTACACACACACAACGCCACCTGTTGAGCAGATAACTCACCAGGCATTGCACCCCTATAGCATATTTTGAATATGGGAATATTCATACAGTGCTATTTAATCAGGGAACATGCTGTTCTTATCTCCCATAGTCTTTACTTTGTCATTGCGATGCAGGGTGATCTCTGTGAACTGCTTCCCTGTTATTTTAGATGCTGCAGCTTGACCAATCTGCACGGCATTGTCACAGTTGGCAGATGTGTCAGCTACAACACAGTGGAAATAGACACTAGGCGATCAGGCTGGTAACCTGCAAATGGTGGATGTGCCTGCAGCCACTGCAGGAAGACATCGTAGTGTTTCTTGTCTTTAGCCTGAGTGGATGAACGAAGATCTTTGTGTTGTTCAGAGGTCGCAGTGTGCACACCAATGAACTTTTCCAAAGCATCGCACAAAGGAACACAGTAAGGCAGTGCATGCACCCATTTGGTTAAGGTGCTGTCTGTTATCCCGCTACCATGGGTCATCCCTCCACTGGTTTTCAGCATCCTCATCAGGAACTGCTCGATTGTCTGGTCGGAGAAGTTGCCAGACCAGAACTCATTGGCTCGGCGGATGGTCAAATACCCCTTTGCAGAGAACAATGTGTACTCCTCAGGTGGCATGACTTGTGCAATGGAGTTCATCTGCTGCAAGTACAGTCTGGCAGACTTGGCATACGGAAGATGAGCTGTTGCATGGAAATGTGGGATCATCTCCTGCACACAGTAAAGATGAAGCTTCCAGTTGCCAGTCCTCTCAGCTCTGATGAAGTTGAGCATGAGCAACACCTGGTGGATGTACTGCACCCATAACTTCCCCGTTCTGCTCTGTGTGGCAGCTTGATTTAGTAATAGAGGTACGGAGATGTTCAACAGGCAACAGGTCAGTGGGGACCCGACTTAGTGCAGCATCTACTAAGTTTCCGAAAACCGCCCTTGCAATGGTGTTTAAATCTTGAACAGCATCATCCTTGTTCTGCAGGAACTCGTAAAGGTACATGACTTATTTGTGGGTTTCCCATCAACTATTAAGGAGTTTACCACCTGTGTCAGATTATTCATGTGTGCTACGACCGAGTGTATAAGATTCATCACATTCTTCTTGCTTGGGAGTCATACATCTAGACTCTATAAGGCTTTTGCTTCAGTCTCCAGGGCAGTGAGTCTCTTTCTTAGCTTTTGTACTTCAGAAGCGTGGGCTGTTCCAAAGAGCTCATAAGGTCAGCTCGTAGGTCAGCAAAGTACAACAGTCCTCTCGTCGCACGTGTGTGAGTGCGAGTGTTTGGTTACCGGGGTAAAGTCATCAGGTAGTACCTATCGGGAATCTATTCAACGGTTAAATGATGGATCACTGGTACATGATTATCCCAACAAATAGTTATATAAAATATTTACCAACGAGGTATTCGTCGATGGGTTTAATCCAGTCCCCCACAAACGGCTAGTTCAATTGCATGACATGTAGGAATGTTAACATAATACAATATCAATACAATGAACTTAGCTTAGAGGACTGGTGATGTAGGACTGTTGTTATATTGATTAGTTGTAGCACATGGTGAACTGTGGGTTGAGTCAGAGCCGGGGGAGGAGATGTTAACGGTATGGTGTTGATTGAGAGACTGACGGGCCGGCGTCCGATCGCTTCGCGAAATTACATATGGCTGCCGGCTCATAATAATTATAACCCATAACTTGGTTTCATAATACATCTAGAGCTGATGTAGATATTTATACATTACAGTTAATATTTAACCTAACTTAAGAAGAAACTACAATACACAAAGAACCAGCCGAAATCGTACAAACGATACGATACCGCCAAATTCAAATGTCCTATTGGACCAAAACCTGTCGGGATCATTACCCTATTCCCGACAGTACCAAAATGATTCATCCGGAGATTACGATTTAATACGAGCTACGCAAAAACGTGAAACGTAACTGTAAGTCGTAAATCACCAGGCTTCATCTGATTAGTTAGTAGGAAACACTTTAACCAGGTCATCTTTCTTTGGGGGAAAGGGTAAAATTCTATTTGCAGAGGTGCAGTAGAATTCTTCACACATGGCCAGCAGGATGTACTGGAATGAGCGGCTTGCTCTATCAGATAATGTGTCGTAAACAGAACGAAAGATCTTCTTTGGTGGATCTGAATTGAAATTACTACTATTTCAAGTAATTATATTGCTAGTGTCTCTAGAGGAAGTTCTTCTAATTTTGTGGCATTAACAGAACATCAGTTCTCTCTGTTAGCATACTGTAGTTCTTTGCCGAAATGCAGGATTGTCTGCGGAGGTATTCAGGAGAGGTACAGTGGTTGTACCGTAGGAGGTAGGTATACAGGTTTGTTATGGCCATTCAGTGAGCATTGAGTACTCGTCCGGATTAACCTGTAACCATCAAAATGATTTTGTTTCGTGAGTGATAGCGTCTAGACTAACAAGCTTAGTCTTGAATGAGTTAAGACGTTCCAAATAATTATAGACGACTTACCTTAACACTTACTATGAAGAGGAGTTTTGAGTTCTCTTCGGCATTTATCCTCATCATTTTTGCATCGGGTGCGTGTAAATGATCTGGGACTGAAAGCTGGATTTTGCTAAAGACTTTCAGGTGTCTCTTAGCGTCTGATTTGGCTTTATAAGAATAATCTAGAGGAATATAGATTTCTTCGTAGCTGAGCTGTAGCCAGAAATCGCATCAGAACCTTGTCTTTACCCTCAGAAGCTAGTCTTTTATACCTGTCTGTAGGCTTGTGAAGACTCTTCAAGGTAATGTAAGGCCATCTAGGTATTCCTTTTAAGTCTAGATTATCTTAAGGTTTACATGATGTTCAAAGATTTCAAAGATAGCTATGTTAGCTGAGGTACTTTGCAGTCAACTAACCCAATTGTGAATGGGATCTGTTGTGCAAGTACATGCTTTCTCAAGTAGATATCACCTATTGATTCTTTCACATTGTGCTTGGTTTCCATCCTGATTTCGGCGATGGGGTGCCTAGGAGAAGAGTAGCGAACAAGTGAGTATTGGACGAGCCTGTTGGTAATTGGGTCTATTGTATCCGTCTTTAACCCGTGGAGCCCCGGCTAGTTTTGTAATGTTTGCGCACCAGAACCCGGCCGGTTTTCAAAAAATTGTTTTATTCCAGAAACAATAGCGAATGGGTTAGGAATGAAGGAAAAACCACGAAAAACCGCTCAAAAAGCTTAAAAAATGGTCCTACAGAGCCCCCGAAAACGGATTTTATAAGAGTAAAAAATTGAAGGCAATTATCCCAAAAAACCAGGTTATTGCGCGCTCGCGCGCACGCACGTGGACTTTGAGAGTTTTCAACCATCGGCACGGTTGCGTGGGATACGTACACAGTTCCCATACAAATCTGAGCCCTCTTGCGTGGCTACACCTGAGGTTACGGTCGGCGCAATTAGGGGAAATTAGGGTGACTCGCCAGGCGCGTCTCTGGGGCTGTGCGTTACATACATCGCCGACGCGCCAGGCGCGTCGCTGGGGCTGTACGGGTTAAGCAGGAATAGGACAAACTAGTCTGAAAGATTATATTCAACACAAACCAACTGGTATTGCTTACGTCTGGCGTTGCCTGGGGCAATTTAGTAATTCCAAAGAAACACTGTCAAATGGATGTGAAGCCTTCGGGTATTCCAGGAGTGTCACAGGTTTGGTTACTTCTCAAGTACCTTGTGGTAGCACAAGAGAGTCTTTTGGCAAAGTGTTTTATACTATCCTTCTTAATAGTTTTCCATTAGTACATCTATTTATCGGCCTCAAGACTTGTTTCATATCTGCACATATGAACTGTCCACACCTGTTGGTACAGTTGCTGCACTAGGTAACAAATTGATGGTGTCATGATGTTGCGGGAGTACTACTATCTTATCTGGAATGACTTATACATGGCTGTATGTGTTGGTGTCAACGGGAAGAGTCTAACCAGAAGTTCTTAGTGCAATTGGAACTGCGATGGATGAACTTGGTTTCTGGAAAAGACATCATCTTCTCCGATTCCAGAAATAGCTTACGTATTGGATATGTAGTGGTTCTAATCTTGCTCGTCTTTTACTTGGCTTCTTTTTAGGTCGGTAACGAGAACACCGGGGCAACTTGCACAATTCTGGAGAGTGCGTTGGCTGCCACGTTAGCTCTTACCCTATAATACTAAGATACCTGTTAATCTTGGTGACTCCGCGGCAACTTCAGCAAATCCACTGATACAGTGTCGAATGGAAGTGAAGGCGTTGGATACTCCAAGATTGGTGCGGGTCCATCACGTGTCGGGTTAGCTGTAGGAATGTCTCTTACCACCGCTTTAGTCTGCCAGTGAGAATTTATCACTTTTGAGTACCTTTTTTTCCTTGCTATCTGTCTGAGTAGAGGTCGAAGGAAGGCTCAAGGATAACATTTCACGAAGGCTTTGACTCCTAAGTTGTTACAGGAGTTAACCTTTCTGCGTTGTGATATCTAATCTTTATGGTATTCATCACTTTCCTTATGTAACCAATGACTAGCATCTTGACTATGTCACTTGGCATTTTGAATGTTGTACGGAGCTCTTGTGAGAAGAGTTGTGTGTACTAGTGTGAATGTTTAGCATGTATTGACTGGAATTTAGGCAAGCATTTGGATGAGCTCTGCCTCGTAAGACTTGGAAACATCTTATTATAATTCTAACCTTAAGTTTGTATTTTAAGTGCGACTTTAGAAGGTAAATAACTGCACAGATCGTACTATTCGATGAGAATCCTTTCTGCTCGACTCGAGATTGGCTTACTTGGACATCTCAGATACCGATCATGAAGGTACAGTCAAGTCTTCTGGTGTCTATCCATGAGGTGATGGAGTTCCACTTAAGAAAAACTTAGACTTTTGAGTTACTCTGAAAAACTTTGTTCCCCTTATTCCTATGGTGTGTAGGATTTCTGATGAATCAGGCTGTGGGAAGTATTTCCTTAACTTGGCTAGAATATGCTGCGTGGTTGTCTTTGTGGTGATCAACCACCTAAAACTATTCCATACTTGGTTACCAACCGGGTTGGTGACTACCAATGGAAGGACGTTGTTTTAGACTTACCTAGGATTACTTTTTAGGGCTATGCAGTGCTTTGCTTAAATTCTTTAGTGTTGTTAGTTGTACCCTGCGGAAGGCGACTACAAGCCTAAGTCTAGGTCTTCGTAGCTTCAGGATAAGTGTTTACCTATGCGTTGAAAATACCGGAGTAGATGCGCAAATCATTCTATAACTCTATGGCGGTTCATATCCTCTACAGGGTTTTCCTGCAGGATGTCTTAGTACAAAATAGGTCTGGATGCCGTTGGTAATGTACTTACTTGTGCTGTAAAAGGTCTTTCCACATCGGCTATAACCTTCGGGTAGAGTTCTGAGAGACATACCCTATTCCTCTCATAATTCCTTTCTCTTCCGGATACTACTAACGGAAACTATCAATGAAACCCAATTGGAAGGTGTGTACCTTCCCTAGTACGAATCCTTCTGAGCTGTGGATGTGAGCGAAATCTTGTTTTGCAATACGGCTCTTGATCCCAGCACTCTTAGGATTTTGCAGGTGAAACTGGTCATGCTTGTTGACACAGTCACTGCTATAATGATCGAATGCAGGAAAGAACGCGTAATGCGTGTTGTATATGTACTTCGAGAGTGTTGATCCAACTGAGACCTATGCACCATCGACTTGGAACAGAATCCAAGGATGCGTAAACTAACTGCCCATGCTTGTTGGAACAGATGTTACTAAATCAGTGCTGGGGATAAATCGGATCGAACTCAGTACTGAATACCGGAACAACTATGGGTGAAGCTCAATCTGTGTGACTTCATGTTGATGTGGTTATCCTTCAGATTTATTATGTCTTGGACATAGATAATTTGAATTTGTACGGAACCTTGTATTTGCTTAGGCGCTTCTGCTACGCAAATTATGTGTGAGTTTCGTAGGATACCTGTGTCAAAGGTGTCTGCCGCCACAAGAATGTATTGGGGACTACGTGTGGGACCTTGGTGTGAGGCTTAATCCACCACGTAAAACTGGCTTAGTCACGTATAACCTAGTGTAAGGTGTTGATTGTGACGCAAAATGTCGACCGTGGAGGGGTCTCATTCTCTGCGACTCCGGGGAGTTTGCACTGCAGAGAGTCTGGCGATTGTAGATTTGGGACTACAGGATTTGACACGCTGGTAGGAACCAGAATCACGAAGGAGGCGACTCATCTTGTGGTCTACATGGTGTGTCTATACGAGGGCAATCCTTTGTGTCGTGTCCATATACTATACAAACGAAACAATACCCTCTAAGTGCGGGTCTCTCACGTTGTGTAGGGCGAGGGTTCCGTTGTGGTTTTCCTGCCCTGCGAGGTCTTGTCTGCACTCGGGACCTGCGTTGTGATGTTTGATTTTGCTGTGGGCGTAATTGTGGATGGCGTATCCAGCAATTCTCTCTTGTATGACCAACTTTATGGCAGTGGCCACACTTCTTAGGAATTGTACCAGTTCTTCTCGGAGGCGAAGGCGTCGGACTGGGTCTGCGACTCGCCACGCAAGAATGGTTTTTCCTTGCATTATGATTGCAGTAGGTACATACTGTCTGTGATACTGTCACTATCTCACGAGCTCTTCTTGGACTGGCAAGAGTAATTTGCTCGGGCTTTTTGTTGGGGTGGAGCCTTGGAACCAACTTGAGAAGAGATGCAGAAACAGTCTCTGCTGTGGCGCCTGGAATCTCGGGAGCTGGGTCCGACGAGGTCTCAGAAGCAGTATCTGTGTCCGCAGCAATGCTCGCATCAGTGTCCGAAGGTGACTCCGGGGACTCCGGGATAGTCTCTAAACTCGTGTTGGAGGTTTTTGCGGGAGACGTTGGAGTTTGTTTAGCGACTGGGGTCATGGATTTCTTTGATCGTTGACCATCGTACAGGTAACTGCCAATGCTAGCGAAGTTTGCGAGTTTTACCCATAAATCCTCGTAGCTTGGTGTCTGAAATGGAGTGGTTGCTTGAGCGAGGTCGATAGCACTTCCTGGTTTCAGATGTAACCGGGCAAAGGCAATTTTGTTTACGGCCTTTTTGATGTTTCGGGATTTCATGTACTCATCTATTCTGTGTAGGAAAGAAAACGGTCCAGCTGGGTAGTTAGGACAATTCTTCCCAGAAAACATAGGCAAGTGGACTTCATGCTGTGACTGAGCATCCACGTGAGAGTTGCCTCTAGCTGTAGTCGGAACTGTAACTGTCATAGCTGTAGCGAGAGCTGTAGCTGTAGTTGTGGCTGTCATAACTGTAGCGAGAGCTGTAGCTGTAGTTGTAACGGTCATAGCTGCAACTGTCATAGCTATAGTTGTAGCTGTCATAGCCGTAATTGTCATAGCTGTAGCGGGAGCTGTAGCTGTAGTTATAGCTGTCATATTTGTAGGTGTAGTAGGTTCTTCTGAAGACTACTCTACACTTGACTCTACATATACTTATCCTAGTCCTGGAAATTAAACAAAAAATATGAAACTTACTTTTGGAATGCAGGTATGGTACACTAGTTCTTGCGGGTGGAGATACGGAGATAACACCTGAACTATGGACAAATATTAAAATGTAGGACGTTCGTAGGGGAAACATTCTGATAAGTGCTAGGCACAGTCTCAGAATAACATAACCTTGGTGCCTAGGCGACACGAAGGGCCTTATATTTGTAGTGCAAATATGTTAGAAGTTCGCTTGCGCTAAGGATGTATCAGGGTGGCCCGATGTCTCCTTGAAAAAGTTAGCTAGTCATTCAGTCAAGTCATCAATGTCAAAAGCAAGTTTTGTCCCTACTTCTTTCTCAAACTCTGTGTTTGACTGATGCTTAATTCCTGTTCCTTCTAATTTCTCTTCTGTGTTGCTAAGATAATTAGTAGGACATGGGGCAAATGACACCGTTGGTAAAGATACCTGGACTGAATGTCATTGACAAATAATCCCACAAAAATGTTAGCACTGGTACAAAAATTTTGGTAAAAGGGATTTCACTTAACCACACACCCGTACGCTAGTTTGTATGGATGAATGAAGGTGGTTAGTCTAATGAGTGAGCAGTTGAAATATTAATACAGGAAAATTCTGGAAAATTCAAGTAGTAAGGCACTGTATATGAATACTCTCTTAATTGGAAACAAAGTAACATTGGCAAGAGAAGAAAAAAATGATTCTCTGTTAAAATAAATTTCTTGAGAAATTTGTGTTGGTAAACTAATATTTACTGTAGGCCTCAAAAATGTAATTCAATGAGAGAAATTAGAATTAAAAGGAAGTAAATATAAGTTTCTTAGTGCGAGAATAAAAGTTTTTAAAGCAAGACTTGAATTTACTAATTCGAAATAGAGTTAAAATGTACGTATAGTCACACTTTAAAATTCGTAGAGTAAATAAGTGGAGATATTTGCTAAATCAAATTTAAAGAAGGCACTGGCATATGCTGTGTTTATGTTGACAGGATTTTTACTAGCACTGATTACTAGTATATTTAGTTTGTATGTATTTTCTGACTAACCGTTACAAAGCTGAATTAATGTTGCGATGTTTTGAAGGTCTTCTAGTCAGCTGCTGTAGAATGAAGTTCGAAGTGGCGATTCCGTAGAGTTGACTGCTTCTCCTTATGTCGTCACCAATTTCCGTGACATCACAGTTCACACACACGTCATACCCTGGCCTGGGGGCATGGTGTGTGTGCGTGCGTGTGTGAGTCTAGGGCTGAGTTGCTGGGGCGAGTTGCTGGCGCGCGGGCTCACCGTGACTCATTGGCTCAGTGAAGGGAATGCTGAGGTCAGCGCTGATGTGCTGGGTACTGAGTTATAGTACCAGTTCACTCTGAAAACCACTCTGTCTTTATCATTCATCGATGTTTTTCTTTCCATTTAGCTCATTAATGTTTGGTAAATCTAGTTGCTCTGTTTCCAGGTTTTCTTTACTGCTTTTAATATGATTGCTCTTCGGAGGTCTTTTCTGTGTTGTATTAAGGAACACGTATCCGACCGCTGCCACCACTTATGTATCGGGGATTAAACTGTTTTGATACCTTTTTGCCTCTTACCTTGATTTTCCTTGTAATGCTTGTCATCCAGGTTATCACTGTAAAATCATGTTGAATGGTAAATCGTAGAGGTAATTGATTTGAAGCAAAGACACTGGTGGCTTTTCTATATAGTTTTATTAACAGAAATATAGACTATGCGGTTTGTAAATAGTTATAAGGTCTGTGCCGGTGCCTCGTGTGGGATGCCACATGTGTTGACACTTTCTCCACAACCAATATCGCCAGAAACGCCGACGAAGCAGGTGAAGCCGCCCGGATAGCAGAAAATAAAAAGCGAGAAAAATATCAAGCCATCGCCAGAAATCATCAGTTCGAGCCCCTGGCATTCGAAACTTCAGGAGTCTTCGGCCCTACCACCCTTAAGATGGTGAATGAAATAGGCCGTAAAATCAGAGAAGTTTCAGGAGAACCCCGGGACACCCTCTGGCTCAAGCAAAGACTAGGGATGGCTATCCTCCGGGGCAATGCCACCAGCGTCATGAGCTCAGTTCGACTGGACTGGGTCATGCCACTGTGTGAGGCCCGGGCAGGAGTGGTGTATCCGTAGTCTTTCCACAGTAGGGTAAAACAAAACAAACTTTATTTGTATTTAACATGTGTGATGCACATAAATAAAAGGGGATGTGTCGGATGGTTGAAAGCCACAGTTGCTCGCGCGATTGGGGCTAGGTCTGTATAGATACTGTATTGCCCAGCAGGGAAGTATCTACCTAATTAAAGGTGGAAAGCTGGCTAAAATCTAGATTGAGCTATTATTCCTGTAATTTGTATTCCTTCCTGTAAAGAAGAGGTGAATTAGAATAGCGAAAATAGGTAAACGGTACACACACTAATATCGCACAGTATCGCACTTGTCACTGTATATGTCACTGAATAATTTACGTCAGCCGCTCAAGGGTTCGACCCTCCTTATGGCTGGATGTGAGATCTGCTACTGGCTGTCAGCCTTTCCACAGTGGGTGCCGGCTTCTTACTAGAGTGGTGTCACACGTTACTAGTTGAAAGCAATCATCTTGGTGTTGCTGCAATTCTCTGAAGGGAGCGTGAGAACCCCTGCTTAACTTGCAAGAATTGTACCAAGGCCTTTATAGGGGGGGTGATCTTCTATAGGGGAGATCATGCCCAATTAGAATGTACAGTAGTATACTTAAGTAAGTGAATAACTGTTATAAGGGTGTGAGTTATACAAGTGATTATATGACTTACTCTAGAGTGTACAGTCGCTCAAAATGCGCTGTTACACTCTTTCCTCGTTATTCTCTTAATTTATTGTTTTTGTCTTGTTAGCCTATATCTTATTTATTCTTATTACTGCAAGATATTGTATTAATCAATACAATAGATGACAAGGGAATATAATAAAGTCACATACATAATGGAATTGTATTTATAAACAGAAATAAATTATTTTACAATTAAGCCAAATAATAAGTAATGAAAGAAATTAACATTTAATACTTAAGGATCGTTTTGTATTCCGTTTTGGTTTCCCTTTAATTATAATTATAGAATAAAGTTATAGTTTGCTTTGCCTCGTTAAGTCACAATATAAATGAATAGGACTGCTTACAACAATGCTTAATCACTAATGAAACAATAGTATTACATCAAATAAGTAAGTAACTTTAGTACAATGTCAGCCAGATAAATTAGTTACTATATCCAATATCCAATAACAAATCCTAAATTAAATGAGGATCTACAACATACCTCTGGTTAACTAACAGTCACAAATTCCCTAATTAACGAGTAAGAGGTCGCTTGGCACGCTCTAAACTCAAAACCTATTATACAAGTCTGTTATAGTTATGTCTCTACCAATGCTGCTCTCCTCACCCCAGCTAAGAATGTGACTTATTTTATTTCTCAAATATCAGGCTATTTTCACACTCCCTCTCCTCGCTAGTCCAATCAGAGCTTGATTCTGTCAGGAATATAATTATGTCATATTGCTTTGATAGGTGTGAATAATCTAGTTAGGCTGTCTGATCATAGATAGCGTCATTCATGAGAGCGAGTGTTGTGTGTTGGTGAGTTTCATTTTAGGGTTCGATGTATTACGAGACTATGTGATACTGTACAGGTATGCGCGCTAGTATAGAGTGTTTTATTTGAGTTTCAGATGGATTGTTAGTGTAAGAGACAGTTGTATAATGAATTTCTTATTTTTCTTTGAGGTGGGTGTTCGGGGTATTGAATGTTGATTCAGTTATATGTTTTGACTCTTATGAATTATTGAGAGGTGATTTGTTAGAGGACTTAATTCAGTCAGTCAGTACATTCCCAGCACACGAGGATTACAGTCTCTTCCAGCTACTGCGGTGTAACGTGTGTGTGCTGGGGGTCTGCCACCAGAGCTCTTACGTATGAATTTTGACCAGGATCGTGCCCATGATCTATGCCAAGAATCTAGCCTGTAGTCTGGTCCCGATGTGGCCGTTTCGGTCTACCTGGTGCATTGGCCGAGTGGACCCATTCGTGTGTGAGTGTGGGCTGGTCCTGTTTGGCTAGAGGCTTAGAGATTTAGAGGAACTTGTGTTTACTGAAAATTATGATGTGATTGGTATAACAGAATCTTGGCTCAAAACAGTAGATAGACTTTTTAGCAGAGTATTCACTTCCCGGTTATGTAATGTTTGAGAAAAGCCGAATAAATAAAAATGGAGGTGGCGTTTTATTTTATATCAAAGAAAGTCTTAACCCGACCCTCTTGTCAAAACCTCAAATTGTGAACGTTGACACATCTTTTTGTGCTAATAAAGAATAATAAAGGTACAAAAATAATACTTGCATTAATATACAGACCTCCAGCTCAATCAGTGCAAACTGACCGAGAAATTTATGAACAAATTGCAGATGTAAGTAACTCACAAGATACCGTATTTTTGGGCGACTTTAATTTACCTGTGACCAAGTGGGGCGATACTCTTACTTCACACTCCGGACATGACTTGTATACGAACTTGCAAGAGAGTTCGCTTTATCAATTTGTTCGAACACCGACCCGTGGTAATAACGTTCTTGACATTGTACTTGCAACAAAAGAAGAATTAATATTATTTTTATTAATCTCACCACCACACCCCCAATGAAATTAATTAAAGTATATATGATCCACCGGGATTCGAACCCGGGTTATCACACACATATTTTTGCCACCTTAACCATTACACCACCAGGACGGTTAAAGGTTTATGCACACGCCTACGACTTATTATCCATTCTCGAATACTGGATATTAGTCTAATCATGTTCATACTCCCAACCGCACTATGGTAGCCTACTGTTTAAGTGAGAGGAAAGAATATTCATGGGGCACAGATCATATAGACCGGCCTCTCGAAGAAATATCCCTAAACCTACTAATAATATTATTTTTATTAATATCACCACCACACCCCCAATGAAATTAATTAAAGTATATATGATCCACCGGGATTCGAACCCGGGTTATCACACACATATTTTTGCCACCTTAACCATTACACCACCAGGACGGTTAAAGGTTTATGCACACGCCTACGACTTATTATCCATTCTCGAATACTGGATATTAGTCTAATCATGTTCATACTCCCAACCGCACTATGGTAGCCTACTGTTTAAGTGAGAGGAAAGAATATTCATGGGGCACAGATCATATAGACCGGCCTCTCGAAGAAATATCCCTAAACCTACTAATAATATTATTTTTATTAATCTCACCACACCCCCAATGAAATTAATTAAAGTATATATGATCCACCGGGATTCGAACCCGGGTTATCACACACATATTTTTGCCACCTTAACCATTACACCACCAGGACGGTTAAAGGTTTATGCACACGCCTACGACTTATTATCCATTCTCGAATACTGGATATTAGTCTAATCATGTTCATACTCCCAACCGCACTATGGTAGCCTACTGTTTAAGTGAGAGGAAAGAATATTCATGGGGCACAGATCATATAGACCGGCCTCTCGAAGAAATATCCCTAAACCTACTAATATTATTTTTATTAATCTCACCACCACACCCCCAATGAAATTAATTAAAGTATATATGATCCACCGGGATTCGAACCCGGGTTATCACACACATATTTTTGCCACCTTAACCATTACACCACCAGGACGGTTAAAGGTTTATGCACACGCCTACGACTTATTATCCATTCTCGAATACTGGATATTAGTCTAATCATGTTCATACTCCCAACCGCACTATGGTAGCCTACTGTTTAAGTGAGAGAATAGAGAATTTGAATGTTGGTGATGAATTCAGTAACCGCGACCATCGTACGATAACTTTCACTTTAAACTTTACTAGTAACAACCAAATAGTAGCATCGAAAAAGTCCCTAATTTCAAGAAAGCAAACTTTCATAAACTTAGAGCTATGTTTAAAGAAACTGACTGGAGCTTTTTAATTAACAATAACGACATAAATACATCTTGGAAGTTATTCGAAACCACTTACCTAAAAGCAGTGCAAGACTGCATACCATCGAAAATACGGCGTCCAGGCCATAATAATAAGCCCAAATGGTGGAATAAAGATATTTCAAACTGCCTGCTTGCTAAAAAAATTTGCTAATGATAGATTAAAATCCTCACAAAATGACGAAGAACGGGTGGAATTTGTAGAGCTACGACGCAAAGCCAAAAAGTTAATTAAGCAAAGTAAAAAGACCCTAGAGTTACATATTGCAAATCAAAGTAAAACAAACCCGAAAGAATTCTATAGTTATATCAGAAAGAAAAAAGTAGTTACTTCAACTGTTGGACCGTTAGTCGTGAAAATGGAGAATACACCAAAGACGAAGTACAAATGAGTAATGCCCTCAATACCTTCTTTGCATCAGTTTTTACAACAGAAGACCTCAGTGATATCCCTACACCATCGCCGATTCAGATTGATAATTCAGATGTTCTAAGCAATATCACCGTTACAGAGAGCGAAGTATTGAATTGTTTAGATAAACTCAAGGTAAATAAAACGCCTGGACCTGATACAATCTCGCCTAGAGTTCTAAAGGAAGCTAAGGATGAGCTCTCCAAACCACTGACATTACTATTCAATAAATCCTTGCAGTCTGGAACTATGCCTGATCAGTGGAAGATAGCCAACGTAACACCGATATTCAAAAAAGGCAGCAAATCCCTACCCAGTAACTATCGTCCAATTAGCTTAACCTCAGTTGTATGTAAAATGCTAGAAACGGTTATAAGAGACAGACTCGTAAATCACTTAGAGGAAAATAACATACTTAAAGATACTCAACACGGCTTTCGTAAAAAACGTTCCTGTTTAACAAACCTCTTAGACTTCTTCCACGATATCCTCAACCTCTACGATGAGAGTAAAGCTGTAGATATTATATACCTTGATTTTCAAAAGGCCTTTGACAAAGTTCCCCACAAACGTTTACTGCTAAAACTAAAAGCGCATGGAATACAAGACGGTGTGTTGAAATGGATAGAAAATTGGCTCAGCGACAGAAAGCAAAGAGTAGTCATAAACGGTAAGGCATCTAAATGGACCAATGTAAGTAGCGGGGTACCCCAGGGATCGGTACTAGGACCAATTCTCTTTCTAATTTACATCAACGACATAGATGAGGGTCTCACCTGTACAATCTCAAAATTTGCTGACGATACAAAAATTGCAAATAGCGTACTCTCAAAAGATCAAGTTGACGATATGCAACACAATCTAGATAAATTGTCACATTGGGCCCAAATTTGGCAAATGAGTTTCAATGCGGATAAATGTAAAGTACTACATATTGGATACCTAAATGAGAAAGCAAACTATTCGATGAATGGCACTCCGCTTAAGAATGTAAACAGAGAAACCGATCTGGGAGTAACAATATCGAGTAACCTAAAACCGAGTCAACAATGTTCAGAAGTTGTTAAGAAGGCAAACAAAATAATTGGCTTTATAGGCAGATCATTTGAGCATAAATCCAAAGACGTAATCCTAACCCTTTACAATTCCTTAGTCCGCCCTCTTCTGGAATACTGCGTTCAATGCTGGTGCCCTTATTACCAAAAAGACATAAACAAGCTAGAACGAGTTCAACGTAGAGTTATCAAAATGATACCTAGCCTAAAGAACAAACCATACGAAGAGCGTCTTAGAGAATTAAATCTATTTCCTTTAACCCAGCGCAGATTAAGAGGTGACTTAATTCAAGTGTTCAAAATCATCAAAGGCATCGACAATATGAACTGTAGTAAGTACTTCACTATCGACCAATCTAATTACACGCGGGGAAACGGTTGCAAAATTACTGGTAAATCTTTTAACTCACACGAATCTAAGAATTTCTTCTTCAATCGAGTTATCAACTTGTGGAATGGGCTTCCCCGAGACGTTATAGACTGCAGCACCGTTGATTCATTTAAATTCCGCCTAGACAAATATCTCGCATCAAACCCGCGTCTGACTGGCGTTTGTAAATGAATAACTTTATTTTATCCTCCCCTCAGTTACTAACCCATATTTTTTTTTTTTTTTTTTTTTTTTTCTATGTGATTGAGGGAGACAAAAGGCATAACTGCCTATAGCGAGTGCCTCCCCCATAGTTGAAAGAGTGACAGGGCCAAAATCAAGGGACGTTCGAGCCAAAATGCCTGGACACACAGAGTTTGAAGCAATTTAAGTCATAGGAAGAGGGAAAGACTGATTCTGGGAGAGAGTTCCAGAGCTCAGATGTTGAGTAGAAGAAAGTTTGAGAGTAACATTTCACTCTTGGGTTGGAGAGTTGCACAGAGTAGGGGTGGGATTGAGTTGCAAGACGGGTACCACGTGCCCTACGTAAAGGAGGTGGTATGCACTGGGATAGCTCTGAGGAACACTGATTATTATAGTAGCGATAGAATAGCGAGAGAGATGCAACATTGCGGCGGAGACAGAGAGATTGCAGAGAGTTGGTGAGTGGACGGGAGTTAATGATACGAAAGGCCTTCCTTTCAACTTTGTCTAGGAGAGCGGTGTGAGAGGAACCTCCCCACACATGTGAACAATACTCAATACAAGGGCGCACTATGCCCCTGTACAGAGCAAGAAGCTGTGCAGGGGAAAAGAACCCCCTAAGGCGGTTGAGCACACCCAGCTTCTGGGAGGCTGCCTTAGCAAGACTGGTAATATGGTCCTTCCAAATGAGAGCAGAAGAAAAAGAGACACCAAGAATATTGAGAGAAGATGAAGGGTTGATTTTTGTATTGTTGAAGAATAAGGGATAGTCCGCTGGGAGATCCTGACGGGTAGATAGATGGAGAAATTGGGTTTTGGAAGCATTAAAGTTAACAAGGTTTTCTCTGCCCCAATTGGAAATAGTATTTAGATCAGAATTTAAGAGTTCTATGGCTTCATTACGTTTGTCGTTGAGGGATTGCTGGCTGGGGCGTTCTGAAAAACTAATGGAGTAGTGTAAGGTTGAGTCGTCTGCGTATGAATGGATGGGAATTAAGGTACAGTTGAGGAGATCATTTATAAAAATTAGAAAGAGAATAGGAGATAGGACAGAGCCCTGAGGAACACCAGAGTTTATAGGGTGAGGAAGTGAACAATGGCCGTCCACAACCGCAGCTATGGAACGGCCGGAAAGGAAATTAGAGACAAAGGCACAGATGGAGGGATAGAAACCGAAGGAGGGTAGTTTAGAAATTAAAGATTTATGCCAGACTCTATCGAAGGCTTTCGATATGTCTAGTGCAATAGAAAAAGTCTCACCGAAGTCCCGAAAGGAGGATGACCAAGAGTTAGTAAGATATGAAAGAAGATCACCAGTAGAGCGACCCTTAAGGAAGCCATACTGGCGATCTGAGAGCAGATTATGAGAAGAGAAATGCTTAAGAAATTTGGAAGCAAGAATAGTTTCAAAAACTTTAGAAAGACAAGAGATAAGAGCAATTGGACGATAGTTGGAGGGTTGAGAGCGGTCACCCTTCTTTGGGACAGGTTGAATGTGAGCAAACTTCCAGCATGAAGGGAAGACGTTAGAGGATAGACAGAGACGAAAGAGTTTGCCTAGGCAGGGAGTCAGCACGGAAGCACAGTTTTTGAGAACAACAGGAGGAACACCGTCCGGACCGTACGCCTTATTAGTGTTAAGCCCAGAGAGGGTAGAAAGTACATCTTTAGAAGAGATTAGGATATTAGGCATAAGTAAGAGAGAGGAGGGCGGAGAGGGAGGAATAGCACCGGAATCATCCAAGGTGGAGTTTCTAGCAAAAGTTTGAGCGAAGAGTTTAGCTTTGTCAGAGGAAGAAGTGATGGTTGTGCCATCAGAGTGGGAAAGGGGAGGGAAAGACGAGGAAGAGAAATTGTTGGAGAGGTTTTTGGCTAGATGCCAGAAAGCTTGGGAAGAGCTAGAGTTGGATAGTTCAGTGCATTTATTATTGATGAAAGAGTGTTTGGCAAGTCGAAGAACAGATTTGGCTTGATTCCGGGCAGAAACATATGAAGAATGAGAGTCTTGAGTTTTAAGGCGTCGGTACCGTTTGAATGCTTCCTCCTTATTGCGGACAGCAGTAGAACAGGCGTGAGTAAACCAAGATTTTTTAGCATTAGTCTGAGAGAAAGAGAATGGAATGTATGCTTCCATGCCCGATAGGATTACCTCGGTAATGCGTTCAGCACTCTCCGAGGGTCCTCGGCCATGGAAGCAGAAATCATTCCATGGGAAATCAAAGAAGTACTGCCGAAGAGCCTCCCAGTCGGCAGCGCCAAAGTGCCACAAGCGCCGCCGGCTGGGAGGATCGGGTGGCTGTACTGGAGAGATAGGACAGGTGACAGAGATAAGTTTATGGTCGGAGGAGCCGAAAGGAGAGAAAAGATCGACAGTATAAGAAGAAGGGTTAGAAGTTAGAAACAGGTCAAGAATGTTGGGCCGATCTCCGATGCGATCCGGGATACGGGTGGGTTGCTGAACTAACTGCTCTAGGTCATTTAGGATAGAAAAGACGTAGGCTTGTTCACCAGGTGGATCAGTAGTGTGAGAGGAG
>JBAKBP010034639.1:0-20471 GCA_037953745.1 Lithodes maja | reverse complement strand
GTATTTGTCAGAAGTAGCAGAAGTTAGGCAGGATTATGACTATCTCAAAGAAGCTATCCTAAAAACCTATCAATTGCAGCCTGAGGCTTACAGGCAATCTTTCCGTAAAAACCAGAAGAAAGTAGAAGAAACCCATAAGGTATTTGCCAGGACCATGACTAAAACTTTCAATCATTGGGTTAAGAGTAAGAAAGTCACAAGCTACAACGATCTGAAGGAGTGGGTCCTGTTAGAAAATTTCCTATGGAAAATTGATTCTTCTGTATCCTATCATTTAAAGGGGAAAAAGGTAGATTGTCTTGCTGACGCCGCTGACATGGCTGACACATACGTGCTCAACAACAAATTTTGTGGAAAGAAGCCCTACGATAATTCTAGCTCTAATTTTAAGTATCCCAATCACAAATCTGACAGACCCAGTCACAAGCCTATAACGTCTTCCCCAGCTAGCCAAAACCGAATTGTTCCCCCAACTAAAAATGCGACTCAGGGAAATGGTAACAGAGGTGGGCCCCAAACTAATAGTAATGCTCAAAGAGGGAACTTTCCCGTATCCCCTAAAGTATGTACTTTTTGTGGCAAGAGAGGCCACCTAGCTTATCAGTGCTGGGCCAAGGAGAGAACCGAGAGATCGGGGCAGACAGTTGCCGCCGTATCTCAAACTCCATATGTGCCTTTAATGCAGGACTCCCGACAGAAGGAGTACCTAGCACCAAAAGTTCCTTTAATGCAGGACTCTCGACAGGAGTACCTAGCAGCTAACGTAAAACATCTAGACAGGGGTGTAGTAGCATGTGTGGTGCAACCCACTAGGGTTAAGCCAATAATAATTTCACCATCAGTGCAGGACAGTTACCGTCCCTTTATTTCATCTGGCAACGTGAGATTAAATGGTTGTATGCATGAGGTAAAAATTCTGAGAGACACAGGTTCTACTAGCACCCTCATGGTGAATCCTTACACTGAGTGCCCACCTGGCGAACCAGTTGTAATGAGAGGTGCTGGAGGCCAGTTTTATGCATACTTGGTAAAAGGCGAAATTGAATGTGAGTTACTACAGGGTGAGGCCACCATAGCTTTGTGTAGGTCCCAAGATATCCCTGTGCCTGGGGTAACGCTCCTTTTGGGGAATGATGTAGCAGGTGAGAAGGTCCGACCAGACCCCATTTTGTCACTTTCCCCTGTTAACGAGCCACTAACCGGTGAGCTCGAAAAGGAGATGCCAACAGTTTTCCCTGTGTGTGCTGTCACACGTTCAATGTCTCAAGTAGCAGTTCCCTCAGACAGAAATGTACCGAATGTAAGAGTTGATGAAAGGGATGATGAGAGTGTGAATGACGCTCCTACTGTGCCTGATGATGTGACTGAGGTGGATTTATCTGACACCTTTATGGCTCATCTTGACCCTAACGATGACCATGAAACCCCTCCAAATTGTCCTAGTGGCCTGGTAGAGCTACAGAGAGATGATCGTGAATGCAAGGAGTTAGCTGCCAGGTCCGTGAGTGAAGAAGAATGTGAGAAGGAGGGTGGTGAATGTTTCTACCTCAAAGGAGGAGTATTATGGCGAAGATGGAGACCGCCACACAGACCAATCGATGACGGGGCTTGGGACGTCCATCAAGTAGTAGTCCCCAAACCTTGTCGTAGAGATATCATGGAAATGGCACACTGTATACCATTGGCAGGACACTTAGGTGTGAGAAAAACTCTAGACAGAATCAGAGCCCACTTTTACTGGCCAGGAATGCGTGCAGATGTAGTGGAGTGTTGTAGAGTGTGTCACACTTGCCAGATGACAGGAAAACCCAATCAGAAGGTGCCTGTACATCCTCTGGTGCCCTTGCCCGTTTTCGAGAATCCTTTTACTCGGGTGGTAGTGGACATTGTAGGCCCATTGCCTAAGACTTCCCAAGGTAACATTTATTTATTAACTATCATGGACATGGCAACTCGCTACCCAGAGGCTATACCCTAAGGACTACCTCTGCTCCAACTGTCATCAAGGAACTGCTCAAATTCTTCACCAGAATGGGTTTCCCCCATGAGGTGCAAAGTGATCAAGGAACTAATTTTACCTCTAACATTTTTCAGCAGTCCCTGAAGGAGTTGGGTATCGAGCATGTTAAGTCTAGCACCTACCACCCAGAGAGTCAAGGGGTTCTCGAACGATATCATCAGACATTAAAAGGAATGTTACGTAAATATTGTACAGAGACCGGAGTTGAGTGGGATAAGGGGGTACCTTTTCTTTTATTTGCTACTCGTGAGGTTCCAACTGAATCCCTGGGTTTTTCCCCTAATGAGCTAGTTTTCGGTCACCAGGTAAGAGGTCCTTTGCAACTATTGCAGGATAGCCTAGTTGGCCAGGAGGGGAACCAAAACCTCCTCAAGTATGTTTCAGATTTCAAAACCCGGCTGAGATCCTCATGTGAGTTTGCCGCTCAAAACCTGACCGTGGCTAAAAGCTCCATGAAGAAATGGTATGACAGAAAAGCCCGTGAGAGGGAGTTTCAGCCCGGTGATGAGGTTTTGGTCCTGCTCCCCCTTTTTGGCCAACCATTATCTGCCAAGTTCAGAGGCCCATATAAGATCATTCGGAGGGTGAGCATTACCGATTATCTAGTAACTACCCCAGACAGGAGAAAGCCCACGCAAGTATTCCATATAAATATGTTGAAACCCTACCATAGGTCCCCTGATTCCTCTCCTCCAGATTCTCCCACTGTGGCAGTGAATGTCAGGACCTGTGAACAGCCTGGTGCGGACGAAGTCTTCAGTTCTCTTACTGACCCGCAACAGACTGTTCCAGAGCCTGAAGGTATCCATGCAGACTTTGACTTGTCATGTAGACTATCCAACTTTCAGTATAATTCAGTGGCTTTGAGGGAATTACCATCTAAACTATGTCATCTTCCCTCTGAGCAAGCGAACCATCTAATCTCTGTTTTATCTCAGTCTCCCAGTGTGTTCCGTGATACTCCAGGGCTCACTTCTTTGGCCGTGCACGACAACGACGTAGGGGATGCAACTCCCATTAAACTATCCCCCTACCGTGTCTCTCCACAACGCAATAGCCACTATTCCGTCAATAGTGATATTCCGTCAATAGTAATATTCCGTCAATAGTGATATTCAGTCAATAGTGATATTCCGTCAATAGTAATATTCCGTCAATAGTAGTAATACTTTCGTCAATAGTAATATTCCGTCAATAGTAGTAATACTTTCGTCAATAGTAATATTCCTTCAATAGTGATATATGCAGGTCGAGCTTGACTTAATTTTTTCAAACCAGCTGATCACAAGGGCCTTCAGCCAGTGGAGTAGTCCGGTCATACTTGTGCCAAAGCCAGACGGGAGCCATAGGTTTTGTAGGGACTATAGGCAAATCAATGCTGTCACAAAGAACGATACCTACCCACTGCCACGGATCAAAGATTACATTTACCAGGTTGGCCTCATACAGCAGTAACTTTAATTTAATGAGAGGATTTTGGCAATTAGCTCTCCCTTGTAGCGAGGTAAATATCATGCTTTTGTAGTGCGCTTTTAAGCCTTCAGCTGTGAGATGCCTTGCAGTTCGAATAACGCTCCAGCTACGTTCCGGCTATGTTCTGATGTGGTACCTGGAGACGTTGCCTACTTTGGGTGATATCCTTATTATATCCTCATTATAATCTTGCTGTTGCCAATCTGGTGGTGAATCTATTTATGTATTCTGTTTAATATTATGTACTGTACTCCTTAAACTCTTTTCTAGGGGGGAGGTCTGACATACGGAGCCCTGTATGTTAATTTAAGAGTTAGAAAGAGTTGAAGGAGCCGAACTACACAAACGGTGAAGCGAGTGGGGAAACTACCTCGCCCGCATACCTGCAAACAAGCCTTCACACCTGCGTGCGTCATAGGGGACCCTACAAACTACCTCGATGCCACGATGTTATGACGTATGATCGACGCCGGGAGCTGTGATTGGACCAGGCACCTGCTATGCAACTCGAGGAGCTATGATAGGGGCGCGCACCATCACTCGCCTCCTGATTCGTTCCTACACCATCATTGTTTGGTATTAAAATGCAAAACCTGCAAACCAAACAAAACAAAACTGGGACAAGGACAACATAAAGTCAAATCAAATTATCAAAATCGCTATGTGGAAACAACGCTTACTAAAATGAAAATTATTAAATAAAAGAACACAATCCACCACATAGGGTGTACATTACTACATGAGCAAGTTAATCTGTTTCCCAAGCAAACTAATCGCACATATAACAACGCACTATCGTCACGTTAAAGGAAGTAGTCAAGTTTGGGAAGTCCGGGACGTTCTGGCAAATTTTACTAAACTCTGCATGAATAAAGAAACTACATGTTAAATGTCAAAATATAATTTAAAATCAAATTTGCAACATGACAAGACATTAACAATAGTACAAAATACAAATATTGATTAGATATCTATACTATTACAAAATAATATATAAAATACAGTACAGCACTCACTAACGATAGTGCTATCGGGTAGGTACCTGTAAGCATAGCATGTCTCAAGTGACCCCTATCAATAACTACCCTACAGATAACCTACATTTATAGCACAAATAAATTAAGGAAATCGCAAAAGTAAGCAATTGATACTATCGACAATGAATATATATAATATAAAGACAAATAATTGCAAAATATGAAGTAACAACAGATTTAAACAAAGAGTACTCTTTTAACAAGAACAATAAATTTAAAAAATCATCAATATTAATATTAATAATAGAAAAAGAAAAAGAAAAAGATAAACAATAAATACAGACAAAAAGTAAGCAGAGGTTATACAAGAAACTTCAAGTTAAAAATGCTTGATTAAAATTATTGATGTCAAATTTTAGAATACAGTCACAATAATTGACCCTAAAAAGATTAAATTTATGGAACAATTTACTTGCCTCAAAACCTCTGTCCACTAAGAGTCTGTATAGTAACCTAGCTCTAGCCCAAAAGTCATCTACTTTAGTGCAGATTTTACAAAATCTTATTAATTGGGAATAAAAACAATTATAAGTTATTTTACTATCGATATTACTACTAGGGAAAGGAAAGTTTATTACGTTAAAATTAAAATCATCAACTTTGTGATATACTTTAAGTATGCACTGTTCATTAACAATCTCTATATTTATATCAAGAAAATTTTCAACTTTATAATTTACGTTACATTGTGTGAGGGGAATAGAATTAGGGTAAATAAGTTTAGCAACTTGATTAAAATTTAACAAATTGCAAACAAGAATATCATCAATATATCTACTATTATTACTTAACAGTTTAGCAAGTGCTAATTTTTCTGGAATTTTATTTTTCTTGCTACTGTCAACTAAGTCTTTTATATATTTAAATTCTAAAGCAAGCAAGAATAAGTCTGCAATTAAAGGGCTAGCATTTCCACCCATAGGAATTCCTAATATTTGTTTGAAAATGTACGGGCCGAATCTAACATAAGTATTGAAAAGGAGGAATTTAAGGGCATCTTTAAGTTTAATTCTATCAAAATATACAGAACTAGTGGGAGTAGAGCTAAGTGATGCATTATTAAAATATGTATAAACATTTATGAAATAATTACCATTCCCAACGAACCTGTCAAAGTGCAAATCTATAATAAAGCAAAGCTCTGAATATACTAAATCTAAAGGCAAATTGGTATATAAGACCCGAGTTGTGGGCATTCAAATCAGTCTCATTTGGAGTTGGGGAAGGTGAACTTGCAGCTGGAGGAAGACGGGGTGAAGTATTATAATGGGATTGTGACTGTCGGTCAGATTATATAAATGTGTGTTAAGTGTGTTCGGTGTAAACACTTACGTTATGTTGGTTAGTGAGATATGTGATTGGGAATTAACGTGAACGCTACTATTATTGTGTATTTAACTATTTGATTGCGAATTAACGTTAACGCTACTATTATTGTGTATTTAACTATTTGATTGCGAATTAACGTTAACGCTACTATTATTGTGTACTTAACTATTTGATTGCGAAGTAACGTTAACGCTATTATTATGTACTTAACTATTTTAGTTGACTAACTTGTGGACTAAAGCAACTCTTTAAGTAATTGGGTTATGATGAAAGTAATACTATTGTTTTATATTAATACTTACGAGTTCTTTCATTTTCTTTGAATTAAGCTTACATTGCTTAACGGTGCTTAGTACGGTGATGCTATTGTCTCATATTAGTAATATCGCCTTAGACTAACATGGCTGTGTTAATATTACTTATAGTGATTTCCTAAGCTGAAGAAAATTCTTTTGCTTCAAAATATTATATTTTGCTTTTCATATTATTTGAGTGAGACCTGAATCGAATCTATGAAACGATCCTGTAACTTTATTTACTCATAATCAAACCAATGTTACGTGGTTAAGAAATACATTTAACTAATTATTAAATATATATCTAACTTTTTATGTGACTTTGATATTACTCCTGATGATAATAATAATATAATTCTATTAACGTAAGACCAGAACCAAGAATAATTACATTAAATATAAATACAAGGACATATAAGAAAAATATCTATTCATTTCAAAAAGGGTAAGAGACAGAAATATTCTTACTTTAATATTTATCTTTCAAGACTTTTTATAGAATTAATAGTCCTTCTTTAGATATAACTTATTCGGTTCATAACCATAGCCTACTAAGCTTCGGTTAAATAATAATTCTTTATAAATACTACATGACTTTAATTAGTTTCAGTATTTTTCATAATTAAAGAGTATCAGTCAATAAAGGATACTAAGTCCTAAGATCCAAAAGGAAAGGAAGCAACAACAGGAAATAATTTTATTAGATTTTACTTTTGTTTTGCCTTCAGCTGACTGATACCTTAATATATATTATCTCTGTGCTATCTAGATTCATCAAGTTAACCACTTGAGGATCAAGATACGTAACAATATATATGTATATATATATATATATATATATATATATCTTATTCACTAACATAACCGCTCCCTCACACAACATTACGACCAGCCTATTGTTGCTGTCTGGAAGAATGTTGAGTGGCTGAGGGAGAAATGAGTCAAGTTACATTGTTGCTGTCTGGAGGAATGTTGAGTGGCTGAGGGAGAAATGAGTCAAGTTTTATTTCATGTTCTCTCTTTCGATCTATGAGTATCTGTTTATCTATCAGTTTTTGTATCTATGTTTGTATCTATTTACATATCTCTAGCTATCTATGTATCTCTATCTATCTATCATATACTGTGTATCTATGTGTCTGTCTGTCTGTGTTTGTCTGTCTATCTATCTATCTATCTCAATCTCAATCTATTTATCTACCGTATGTTGATTTTTTTTTTTTTTTTTTTCTATATTCCAACTACTCCCTCTCGGGCATAGGCTGAGAGCCTGTACATTTCACCGCCCAACACGGTGAAGCCCGTGAGGTCTTGTTCCAGTCTGGGGAGTGAGACATGTGAAGCATCCATCATGGCTCGAAGCAGCTCCATCTCTGAAGCGGCTGGTTGCTTCGTTCAAGTGCTTCACCGTCTCATCCTCCAGACTCAGACCCTCACTCTCAGAACGCCACCTATTGAGCAGTGAACTCACTAGGCATTGTCCCCCTGTAACATATTTTGAATATGGGAATATTCATACAGTGTTATTTAATCAGGGAACAATGAGGGTATTTTTTTGGCATTTCGGTGGGCTTTGTGGTAATGCACTGATACTAGGTACAGCACAAATTCAATTCCAATAATATCTTCCCATTGACATATCGGGATTTGAACCCGGGTTCATTGGATTACCAATCCAGTGGCATGACCACTCCACCCTCATGTAGCATTACGACCTAGCCTACTGTATTTTGCCTTCAAAAGGAATGTTGAGTGGCTGGACAATGAATGACCGTGGTTGAGAATGACATGAATCAGGATAGTTCTCTGACTGTTTGGTGTGTCTTCTTCAATCCCTCTCTCTCTCTCTCTTTCTCTCTCTGTCTCTGTCTCTCTCTCTCTCTGTCTCTCTCTCTCTCTCTCTCTCTCTCTCTCTCTCTCTCTCTCTCTCTCTCTCTCTCTCTCTCTCTCTCTCTCCATCTACTGTATATCTGAATGTCTATGTAACCATCTATATCAAGGCATGATATTTATTACTTCCGACAACGAAGTTAGACGAATAATATGTTTTCACCTCCATTTGTTTGTCTGTCTGTTTGTTTGTCTGTAAAAATGATATATCACAAAGTTGTGAACCGATTTTCACGAAATTTGGTAGGCAAATAGGCTACACACATCCAAAGGAAGACGTTGGTCAATTTAGGAGGCGATCCGGATCATATTCTGGGATCCATATCCAGAAGAATATTTAAGGGGAGGTTTCCACTTGAGGGATTTTTTTCTGGACGGCTTTCTCCCTCATGTTTAGCCCCATTGCTTTTGAGATTTTAAGACCTTCGCCCTAGTAGTTTGGATATTTTAAGACATTTTGCCCCATTTCTGTCAATTTTAAGACCTTTCGTGCCGTTAAGGTGTCGATTTTTTCCTGGCGAGCGATAGCGAGCCTGTAATTTAAGAGCAACCGGCCTCCGGCCGGAACATTTTTCTACCGAAAAATGTACAAATTTATCTTGAAAGGGGGTCTAGGGGGTGTAATTTTAAGCTTGATGAAAAAGTAGGGAACAAACTAAATACCTCTCCTTAAGCCTATGCTAATAATGGTGTAGACGTAGGTATGCGCTCTACCAAGTACCTCTCTAGTCTATTATGCTCTATGTTCATTATCACCCATATTAGCAGGTTGGCTTAACCCTCTCAGACATATGACGCGATTTTTGAGCCTATTGGGGATACTTTAAAGCCTTTGTTACCATCAGGGGTATTTAGAAACCTTTAATTTAGTTACTTCAACCTCTGCAGTTGTCTTTGAGTTAGCTGTGGGCAGAAAACTAATTTGGAGAGGTAATTATAAGAGTGAGAGAACTCTCTTTCTTATTGCTAATCTGGCAACCTCTGCGTCATATGTGCGTGATAGGGTTAAGGAGGAATGTGTGTGTGTGTGTGTGTGTGTTCATAATTGTATTCATAATTGTAGTTTGACAGGAATTGAGGTTTTGGCTCGTATTGTCCCGCTTCTTAGACATTATTATCAATGACAATTACCCATCTCCTTGCTCAAGGGAGATGGTAACCGCCGGCTATGTCTCGGAAAACCTTCATCAACCTGAGCGAGATTTGAACCCGGGTCTGCTGGGTTGCAGACAGGGAAGGTACACTGAGGCAGCCGCGCGGTGTGTTTGTGTGTGTGTGTGTGTGACCGACCGACCGACCGTGAGAAAGGAATGAGTCAGGCTGCTTTTACTTGCCAGTGTTCGATCTGTCATATAGGCGATTCGGATCATATCCAGGAACCCAGATCCAGAAGACTTGCGAGTTTCGTTCTATAAGGAAGTTGGAGTGTAGCCATCAATATTTATCAGAATTATCAGCTGAAATACGGTCATAATACATAGATAAATACGAATTGAACATACTTTTTATCCATTAGAAACTCACATTATTATTGCATTTCTCTTTAAGGAAGATTTCCACTTGAGGGAGTTTTTTCTTGACTCTAACTTCCTTATAGAACGAAACTCGCAAGTGGTCAATTTAGGCCTGTGATACTAATGACGTAGGCGGAGGAATGCACTCTACCAATTGCCTCTCTAGTGTGTTGCATGATCATGTACCTCATTTGCTGACTCATGTAAATTATGACCCATTAAGGAGGAATGCTGAGTGTGTGCGTGTGTGTGTGGGTGTGTGTGTGTGTGTGTGACTGGCCGTGAGAAAGTAATGAATCGGGCTATGTACAGTCACGGCCAATTATCGTGTATAATATATATATATATATATATATAATTATATATATACCTTTCTGAATTTATAGTTTTGTCTATCTCATACACACACACACCACACACACACACACACACACACACACACACACACGCATACACACACACACACACACACACTGAGGCTAATATCACGTGTTGCGCCGGACGGTATATTATCACATACCCCCCCCCCCCCCCCCCCACACACACACACACACACACACACACACATTGAAGCAAATGTCACGTGTTGCGCCGGACGGACGGTATATTAATCAACTTCCACCTCTTCCGTTAAGGGGAGGTTATTAAGGGGAGGTTATTAAGGGAGGTTATTAAGGGGAGGTTTTTAGTTGATTCCTAGACTTCCATCAAACTTAAAATTACTCCCCTAGACCCCCCTTTCAAGATAAATTTGTACATTTTTCGGTAGGATAATGTCCCGGCCGAAGGCCGATTCCTCTTAAATTACAGGCTCGCTATCGCTCGCCAGGAAAAAATCGACACCTAAATGGTACGAATGGTCTTAAAATTGACAGAAATGGGGCGATGGTTCTTAAAATCGCCAAACTAATGGGGCGAACGTCTTAAAATCTCAAAAAACAATGGGGCTAAACATGAGGGAGAAAGGGGTCCAGAAAAAAATCCTCCAGGTGGAAATCTCCCTTAACTTCGCCCTCCTTGCAATGGATCACAGAAGAAAAAAAAACGGTATCCTATTTCTATTTATTTGCAAAATTCTCCTACTCAACCAGACAGGGGACGGGGCGAGGGAACGTGAAAGTGGTCCCGGACGGACCCTAATAATTGGGAACTTTAAATGTTGTTTCTGTTCGGGCTCTGTCTCGAGTCGGCCAGCCCCAGTAATGGGTGTGTGTGCCTGAGTATATACAGTACATACAATTATATATATATCCTGTGGTTTCCAACTTTTTGTTCACGCTGTATCATTAATTATCTGAATCCATTACTTTGTATCGTAACTTAAAATCACGCACCATTCTTTACTCTCTCTCTCTCTCTCTCTCTCTCTCTCTCTCTCTCTCTCTCTCTCTCTCATATCACGTGTTGCAGCCGACACCATATGCAGTAAATCACATTGCACACGTTCCATTATATCGCTGTCCTTGCAATTGCACTTCTATATTTCCATTAGTAACCCTTTCGATGACAGGGCGTATTTTCCTTCATTCTTTCTTGCTATTACTAGACGATTTTACGCAGCTTAGGAAAGACCTCTAGCCATCAAAACGGTGGCTATATGTTAACCCTCTGAGGATCGATGACTCACTTCCTTTCCGTTTTCTGGCTCACATTAGACGATTTTATTCAGATTAGGAAGAGTATATGGAAGTCAGAGGTATGATTGAGATAGTCTTTACCTTTTTCATACCCACAGATCCTTCCTAAACTGCATAAACTCGTTTAATGATAGCCAACATAAATCGCTAAAACGCGTCAGAGCTTCAAGGGGTTAAGGAATAATTTACTCACATTTGTTCCTTTTATTCTTACTCTTTCGTTCTTCTACTTTCCTGTTTCATAATAACATCCTAGGAAAGACCTGTAGGAATCCAATGAGTGGAGGGTATCACACAGATCAATGAGTGGAGGGTATCACACAGATCAATGAGTGGAGGGTATCACACAGATCAATGAGTGGAGGGTATCACACAGATCAATGAGTGGAGGGTATCACACAGATCAATGAGTGGAGGGTATCACACAGATCAATGAGTGGAGGGTATCACACAGATCAATGAGTGGAGGGTATCACACAGATCAATGAGTGGAGGGTATCACACAGATCAATGAGTGGAGGGTATCACACAGATCAATGAGTGGAGGGTATCTCACAGATCAATGAGTGGAGGGTATCACACAGATCAATGAGTGGAGGGTATCACACAGATCAATGAGTGGAGGGTATCACACAGATCAATGAGTGGAGGGTATCTCGCAGATCAATGAGTGGAGGGTATCACACAGATCAATGAGTGGAGGGTATCACACAGATCAATGAGTGGAGGGTATCACACAGATCAATGAGTGGAGGGTATCACACAGATCAATGAGTGGAGGGTATCACACAGATCAATGAGTGGAGGGTATCACACAGATCAATGAGTGGAGGGTATCTCACAGATCAATGAGTGGAGGGTATCACACAGATCAATGAGTGGAGGGTATCACACAGATCAATGAGTGGAGGGTATCTCACAGATCAATGAGTGGAGGGTATCACACAGATCAATGAGTGGAGGGTATCACACAAATCAATGAGTGGAGGGTATCACACAGATCAATGAGTGGAGGGTATCACACAGATCAATGAGTGGAGGGTATCACACAGATCAATGAGTGGAGGGTATCACACAGATCAATGAGTGGAGGGTATCACACAGATCAATGAGTGGAGGGTATCACACAGATCAATGAGTGGAGGGTATCACACAGATCAATGAGTGGAGGGTATCACACAGATCAATGAGTGGTGGGTATCACACAGATCAATGAGTGGAGGGTATCACACAGATCAATGAGTGGAGGGTATCACACAGATCAATGAGTGGAGGGTATCACACAGATCAATCTTTATCTTATTAAAAATGGTCCATTACTAGTCAGCATAAATTGTAAATATAGCCATGTTAAGGGGAGGCGGTTGATTTTTCGAGTCCTCCTCCTCCCTCATGTTTAGCCCTATTAGTTATGAGATTTCAAGACATTCGCCCAATTAGTTTGGCGATTTTCAGACATTTTGCCCCATTTCTTTGCCAATGTTAAGACCTTTCGTGCCATTTAGGTGTCGATTTCTTTCCTGGCGAGCGAGAGCGAGCCTGTATTTGAAGAGGAATCGGCCTTCGGCCGGGAAATTTTTCTACCGAAAAATTTACAAATTTATATCGAAGGTGGGTCTTGTGGGTGTTTTCTTAAGTTTGACTGAGGTTTAGAGAGCAAACTAAACCCCTTCCTTAAACCCTTGAGCTGAACTAGTAAATTATGCTGCACAATACCGTCTAAGCTCCCTTATATTATGAAAAAGCCAAACATATTTCATGGCAAAAGAAACAAAGCATATTACTAAACGATATATTTGTCAGAATGGGCACTAGATCCACACATATGTAATCGGAAACTAACCCTTTCAGTATATCATTATAGTCTTGCAATTATTTGACGATTATATTGTATTTAGGAAGAATCAATGGAAGCAAAGGGGTCATTGGGATCGAGATAACCCCTTTAGTTAGTGTTAAGGGGAGGTTTTTAGTTGATTCCCTAGACTTCCATCAAGCTTAAAATTACTCCCCCTAGACCCCCTTTCAAGATAAATTTGTACATTTTTCGGTAGGAAAATTTCCCGGCCGAAGGCCGAACCGGTTCCCCTTAAATTACAGGCTCGCTATCGCTCGCCAGGAAAATATCGACACCTAAATGGCACGAATGATTTTAAAATTGACAGAAATGGGGAAATGGGTCTTAAAATCGCCAAACTAATGGGGCGAACGTCTTAAAATCTCAAAAGCAATGGGGCTAAACATGAGGGAGAGGGGGGTCCACAAAAAAATCCTCCAGGTGGAAATCTCCCCTTAAAGGTTCTTCCTAAGCTGTATATAATGGTATTAATGCTAGCAAGACAATAGTTGAAATGAATGCAATGCTACCAAAGTGTTGTATCGTTTATCATTGTGACTTTTGATTAGTGTGTTCTGCCTTTGTCCAGCTGATGGTAAATTGAATCCCTTAGTAGCTGATTTCTCGATACTTAACCCTTTCACGCATTTATGACGCAGAGGTTGCCAGATTAGCAATAAGAAATAAGAGTTCTCTCACTCTTATAATTACCTCTCTAAAATTAGTTTTCTGCCCACAGCTAACTCAAAGACAACTGCAGAGGTTGAAGTAACTAAACTAAAGGTTTCTAAATACCCCTGATGGTAACAAAGGCTTCAAAGTATCCCCAATAGGCTCAAAATACAGTTCTCTCACTCGTATAATTACCTCTCCAGAATTAGTTTTCTGCCCACAGCTAACTCAAAGACAACTGCAGAGGTTGAAGTAACTAAACTAAAGGTTTCTAAATACCCCTGATGGTAGCAAAGGCTTTAAAGTATCCCCAATAGGTTCAAAATCGCGTCATATGTCGGAGAGGGTTAACGGAGGTATATGAAACTACTATGGCTGTGTGTGTCGTATTAAGGCCAAGTTGTCATAATTTACAACATACTTCGCTACAAAATCTACCTTATAACCGAGTACCAAAGATAGAAACATGACAATTTACCCTCAGCTGGAAAACAATATACTATAGTGTAGTCTGTCTTTTCTGATGAGAGTACTGTATATTTTTTGTTTGTTTGGTCTATTAATTCATTTATTCATATATTCTTTTAGTTTCCTCCCTAGACCTCCATCAAGCTTAGAAGAGAAAAAAAAACCTAGACCCCCGTTCAAGATAAAATTGTACATTTTTCGGTAGAAAAATGTTCCGGCCGAAGGCCGGTTCCTCTTAAAATTGCAGGCTCGCTATCGCTTGCCAGGAAATAATCGACACCTAAATGGCACGAATGGTCTTAAAATTGACCACGAAATGTGGTGAAAGGTGTTAAAATCGTCAAACTAATGGGCCGAACGTCTTATATTAGTGTATATTGCCATGCTCCTATTTCGATTACTCGGCCGTTACAAAGTTCATTTTGTTTTGCAAAGTATAGTGCGTATTAACCCTATTAGGTGCAGGGTGGAGCTTCTCAGTTTTACTCCATTAGCTTGGAGATTTTAAGACGTTTCATCGCATTAGTTTGGTGATTATATGATGCTTCAACTCAATAAGGTGTCGATCTTTCCTGGGCGAGCGATAGCGAGCCTGCAATTTGGGAGAAAGCGGCCTTTGGCCGGGAAATTTTTCTACCGAAAAATGTACAAATTTAGCTTGAAGAGGGTCTGGGGGACGTTTTTTTTAGTTTGAAGGGGGTCTGGAGAGGCGTTTTTCCAAGTCTCGGGGTAAACTAAAAACACATTGTTCGAAAATGGCTAAACCAATTAAAACCCTCAATAATAATTAAACACAATACCATAACAACCTCCAAGACGTTGCACCAGATAGTGTTAAGACAACTTATTAATGCGTCACAAGATACATAGCATTTTCGCGTTTTTTAATACATTTTAACATGTCACAAGGGACAGCATTTTCTCATTATTTGTCTTTGATTTAATATGGCTCAAAGACATAGTATTATAGTAATCTTTCTTTACTGGGAGGTATTTAGTTTGTTCCCTAGACCTCCATCAAGCTTAAAATTACACCCCCTTGAGTCCCTTTCAAGATAAATTTGTAAATTTTTCGGTAGAAAAATTTCCCGGCCAAAGGCCGGTTCCGCTTAAATTACAGGCTCGCTATCGCTCGCCAGGATAAAATTGACACCTGAATGGCACGAAAGGTCTTAATATGGGGTGAAAGTTCTTAAAATCGCTAAACTAATGGGGCAAACGTTTTATAATATTCAAAGCAATGGGGCTAAACATGAGGGAGAAAGGGGTCAAGAAAAAAATCCCTCAAGTGGAGATCTCCCCTTATTAATGCGCCACAAAATACATATCGTCTTCGCGTCTTTCTTTAAGGGGAGGTTTCTAGTTTGTTTCCTACTCCTCCAGCAATCTTAAAATTTCACCCCCTTGACCCCCTTTCAAGATAAATTTGTACATTTTTCGGTAGAAAAATTTCCCGGCCGAAGGCCGGTTACTCTTAAATTACAGGCTCGCTATCGCTCGCCAGGATAACATCGACACCTAAATGGCACGAAAGGTCTTAAAATTGACAGAATGGGGCGGAAATTCTTAAAATCACCAAACTAATGGGGCAAACGTCTTAAAATCTCAAAAGCAATGGGGCTAGACATGAGGCAGAAAGGGGTCAAGAAAAAAATCCCTCAAGTGGAAATCTTCCCTTAATATTATATGCCACAAAAGACTTTCCTGTTTCGATTGTTTTTTTTTGTTTTTTTTCTTTAAATGAATATGCTACAAAAAAAAAAACATACCATTTTCTTGTTTTATGTTAATGATATAGAAAACAAATGCTGGGGGATCAATATGTAAGGGGGAGGTGACCTGCTTGTTGTTATTGCTGTCCTTTTCTCTCTTTCTCTGGCTTGTATCCATTCGACCCCATTCAGCCTACTGTTTTAAGACGTTTATCCCCATCCAGGTGTCAATTTGTTACTGGTGAGCGGTAGCGAGCCAGCATATTTTTTATTTTTGTTTGACAGCAGGCTAAATTTGTACATTTTTCGATAGAAAAATTTCTCCGGCGAAGCCGGATTTCTTCATATAATGTTGGCTCGCTGTCGCTCGCCAGGAAGAAATCGACACCTAGATGGGTATAAACGTCTTAAAATAGTTGGCTGAATGGGGCCGAATGGATACAAGCCAGAGAAAGAGAGAAAAAGACAGAAATAACAAAAAGCAGGTCACCCCCCCTTAACACAGGTGACAAAACACTATAACTCGCGTTTATAAGATTCTTTGACATGACCTACCACTTGACGAGTTTCGGTCTGTAAAGAAGTTGGAGCTGTAGACCTCGATATTTAGCAGAATTACGATATAAAAACGCGGCTTCAATGCATAAAACCCAATCGACCACTTACGAGTTTCTGGCTATAAGGCAGTGCAAGGTGTAGACATTGATGTTTGTCAGGAATAATGGGTTTTTTATAAAAGGAAATTGTGTTCATATGGAATTTATGTTCATATGAAATTATGTTCATATGGAATGAGTGTATTTATGCATGTACTACAGTCATATATTTGCTCGTATTTCGGCTAAAAATCGATGTTTAAGGGAAGGTTTCTAGTTTGTTTCCTACTCCTCCAGCAATCTTAAAATGTCACCCCTTTGACCCCCTTTCAAGATAAATTTGTACATTTTTCGGTAGAAAAATGGCCTGGCCGAAGGCCGGTTACTCTTAAATTACAGGCTCGCTATCGCTCGCCAGGATAAAATCGACACCTAAATTGCACGAAAGGTCTTAAAATTGACAGAATGGGTCGGAAATTCTTATAATCACCAAACTAATGGGGCAAACGTCTTAAAATCTCAAAAGCAATGGGGTTAACCACGAGGGAGAAAGGGGTCAAGAAAAAAATCCCTCGAGTGGAGACCTCCCCTTAAAGCTTCAACTTCCTTATAGCTAGAAACTCGCAAGTGGTCAATTCAACACACTTTATCCATCACATATTCGCGTTATTGTAGTATTTCTGCTAAGTGTCGATGCATACAGCTCATTTTTTTTTCTGGACTCCCTTCTCCTTCATGTCTAGTCCCATTAGTTTGGTAGATTTTAAGACGTTCGCCCCATCAATTTTGCGATTTTTTTGGCCTTGTCGCCCCATTTCTTTGTTATTTTGATTACCTTAAAGTCTTAAGATTAACAAAGAAATGTAGTGAAATATCTTAAAATCGCCAAAGTAAGAGGGGAAGTTTCCTAAAATCTCAATGGGGCTAAACAAGAGGAAGAAGGGGGACTAAAACACAACTCCCTTTAATACAAAAATACCCCTAAGCCACACTGAAAACCCAGGGTTTGATTATATGGTAAGGGCTTTTGCTGGACCCCCTTCTCCCTCATGTTTAGTCCCATTAGAGTGCGGTAATCTTAACACCTTGCAGCCCATTACACCTTTTGTGTAATTTACGTGTTGACATTTTTTTCCTGGCGAGCGAAAGCGAGCGCCTGTAATTTAAGAGGAACTGGCCTTTGGCCGAGATTGTTTTCTATCGAAAAATTTACAAATTTATCTAGAAGGGAGTCTTAGGGTGGGGGGGGGGGTTTAAGCTTGATGGAGGTCTAGGGAACAACTAGGAATAGAACAAATATATATATATATATATATATATATATATATATATACAAAATAAATACATAAAATATAACATAGCTTTAAGGGGAGGTATTTAGTTTGTTCCCTACGTTTTCATCAAGCTTAAAATTACACCCCCCTAGACCCCCTTTCAAGATAAATTTGTACATTTTTCGGTAGAAAAATGTCCCGGCCGGAGGCCGGTTGCTCTTAAAGTACAGGCTCGCTATCGCTCGCCAGGAAAAAATGGACACCTTAAAGGCACGAAAGGTCTTAAAATTGACAGAAATGGGGCAAAATGTCTTAAAATGTCAAAACTACTAGGGCGAACGTCTTAAAATCTCAAAAGCAATGGGGCTAAACATGAGGGAGAAAGCGGTGGTTCCGAAAAAAATCCTCCAGGTGGAAATCTCCCCTTAAATATATTATTTCACCTATATAACTAGCGTGATACGCAGCGTTAAAATTGTGTAAGTATGCAAGATTTGTTTTGACTGTGACTGTGCTGCCTTTTGGCGTACCCTGGATACATAATAACTCATACATATAGATTGGATATATATACATGAAACAAATAATACACTTTGAAGATACTATTTCGCATTTTTTTTATTTTTGTGTTCTGGTTATTTTTTGATGTTTTAAATGAGTTTAGGAATTGCATATAGAAGTCAAAGGGTTAATTGATATACAATTTCCCCTTTTAATTCCCATACATCATTCCTAAGCTGCTGTTGTTGTTGTTGTTGTTGTTGTTGTTCCCCAAGCTGCCTGGCCGAACAGCCCCAAGGCCCCGAGCAAGGCCAAGGCCAAGGCCATAACCGAGCGCCCCCACAGAACCCTCCCTGCCGACCACAATAAAGCCTGGGTGACCGAAGCCACTCCATGGCGGAGAGCTGAGGAGGGTGCGGAAACGCCCGGGAAACCAAAGCCCCACCCAGGGCCCTGTGCTCCTCAGCAATTATGAAGAGAAAGTTGAGGGGCAAAGGAAAAATGTGACGCTTTGGCTTCCAATCTTGGTAGATTGGGAGGTCAATCCACGGAAGAGACGCCGTCACTTGAGATCTAGAAAATATATAAGTTAAAGGAACAGTCAGAGTAAGCTATGGGTATGGCAGAGATCGCTCAGTTCTCACTCTGATTGACCAGCCCATCACCATTTCCTAAGCTGTATAAAATCGTCTTATGATGGCCAAAATAAACTGTCATAAGCTTCAAAGAGTTAACAGGATTTGTATACAACTTGGCTGGTAATAGGGCTACATGTATACAACTTGGCTGGTAATAGGGCTACATGTATACAACTTGGCTGGTAATAGGGCTACATGTATACAACTTGGCTGGTAATAGGGCTACATGTATACAACTTGGCTGGTAATAGGGCTACATGTATACAACTTGGCTGGTAATAGGGCTACATGTATACAACTTGGCTGGTAATAGGGCTACATGTATACAACTTGGCTGGTAATAGGGCTACATGTATACAACTTGGCTGGTAATAGGGCTACATGTATACAACTTGGCTGGTAATAGGGCTACATGTATACAACTTGGCTGGTAATAGGGCTACATGTATACAACTTGGCTGGTAATAGGGCTACATGTATACAACTTGGCTGGTAATAGGGCTACATGTATACAACTTGGCTGGTAATAGGGCTACATGTATACAACTTGGCTGGTAATAGGGCTACATGTATACAACTTGGCTGGTAATAGGGCTACATGTATACAACTTGGCTGGTAATAGGGCTACATGTATACAACTTGGCTGGTAATAGGGCTACATGTATACAACTTGGCTGGTAATAGGGCTACATGTATACAACTTGGCTGGTAATAGGGCTACATGTATACAACTTGGCTGGTAATAGGGCTACATGTATACAACTTGGCTGGTAATAGGGCTACATGTATACAACTTGGCTGGTAATAGGGCTACATGTATACAACTTGGCTGGTAATAGGGCTACATGTATACAACTTGGCTGGTAATAGGGCTACATGTATACAACTTGGCTGGTAATAGGGCTACATGTATACAACTTGGCTGGTAATAGGGCTACATGTATACAACTTGGCTGGTAATAGGGCTACATGTATACAACTTGGCTGGTAATAGGGCTACATGTATACAACTTGGCTGGTAATAGGGCTACATGTATACAACTTGGCTGGTAATAGGGCTACATGTATACAACTTGGCTGGTAATAGGGCTACATGTATACAACTTGGCTGGTAATAGGGCTACATGTATACAACTTGGCTGGTAATAGGGCTACATGTATACAACTTGGCTGGTAATAGGGCTACATGTATACAACTTGGCTGGTAATAGGGCTACATGTATACAACTTGGCTGGTAATAGGGCTACATGTATACAACTTGGCTGGTAATAGGGCTACATGTATACAACTTGGCTGGTAATAGGGCTACATGTATACAACTTGGCTGGTAATAGGGCTACATGTATACAACTTGGCTGGTAATAGGGCTACATGTATACAACTTGGCTGGTAATAGGGCTACATGTATACAACTTGGCTGGTAATAGGGCTACATGTATACAACTTGGCTGGTAATAGGGCTACATGTATACAACTTGGCTGGTAATAGGGCTACATGTATACAACTTGGCTGGTAATAGGGCTACATGTATACAACTTGGCTGGTAATAGGGCTACATGTATACCTGGAATAAG